>JANIJG010021628.1:34736-79641 GCA_024611175.1 Megaceryle torquata
TTTTTTTTTTTTTTTTTTTTTTTTAACTGTTTTTGTATCATAGCCATCAAGACAACATAGCAGCTGGTGACAGAGTGGTGAAAAAGTAAAGAACACCTGGTAAATAGAATGATTTTCACATCATCAATGTTAACATTTTTCTTACATTCACTCCAAATGTTAGGTAGGAGAATTAGGCTAATTGTGCACTTTTAATCAGGTGTATCAAATGTCAAGTGTTTTCCTTTGTAGTTTGGTGATTTGGGTGATCCTGCATCATTGTAATAAAAGAAATTTCTCTTCAATGAGAGGAAAAGCAAAGTCTGCAGAGGACAGACTTTGTGTATTGAAACTTCCATACACATATGTCCTGAATTTCACTCTCTCCTCCAGTGTAAGAAACATCCTGAACAGGAATGTAACATATCAAGAATTTTAATTTGCATTGTATTTTCTTTGAATATGCCAAATATAATATATAAAAAAACTGTGACGTGTGGTGCAATTAGGTTAATAACTATAATGAAAATGCAAAATTCCTTACTATGTTGGAGTTAACAAAAAGAAAGCAGAATCAGACTGAAGAACTGGTATTTTTGTGGGCTTTTTTTGCTTTTGGCATTTTTAAAGGTGGCATAATTCAGATTAGAAGGGACCAGAGGAGGGCCAGTCCAGCTTCCTTCGCAAAGCAGAATCAGATGATACCTTAAGTTTCATTTGTCAATTTACCTGAAGAGGAAAACAACCAACATTTAAAATAATTTATTGTTTTCAAACTTTCACTTGATTTTATTCCTTTTCTTCTACCACTTCTACTACCAATACCAGAAATCTGTATTCTTATATTATATTCACACCTAAACAATTCCTTTAACTTTGGAATATTAAAAATTCTTTGTTAAGATAGCTCAAATTAGTCTGCAAAACAGCATGACAGAAGTTAACATGACTATTCTATTTGTAAGCACAGATAGCAACACAATTCCAATTAAAATAAAACATATTCAAATTGAAATCATTTTATGGTTGATTAAACTGCAAGATATAACAAGCCATGTGTTGTTATGGATATTACCCTAGAGTTTGCAGAGTTCATCTGATAATCCAAAGAATGCATGTAGGAACAAGAACTCATGCACTGAAAGTATCTTCTTTATAATTTTGAAGTAGAATGTCTTCAGGGAAGCTAGAGTTAAATAAAATGTTTTCATAAGGTTTATCTTTTGAAAAGAAACATAAAAATAATTTTTCAAACAATGGATTTGATTCATACCTGTATGCAGATGATATATCTGCATCAGTGGGAGAGTGCAGTAATCTTAGTGATGTCTTTCTTACAGGTTACAGGAGTGGATTTATCTCATGAGTCTAAACAGGAGGTCCTATAATGATTCTGCAAGGCCTTGGCCACAAACCTTCCATGTCCATCTTCACCTGTACAAAGGAATTAGAAGATCTGGTGGTTTGTACTGATGTAATTCTTCTCCAATTTTATTTTCTGTTAGTATGGGTATGAAACCTGACTTCTGCTGTTGGCACTGCATACATATCTGATGCTACAAAGCAGATGTCTTCATTTATGTTTGCTTCAGTTCATGTGGGCAAAAGTAAAACAGGGCTTGATTTCAAACAGGTATCTTGGAGCTACCCTTTTAAGTTACTTTTGCATGGAAAGTATCAACATAACTTCAAAAGGGCTAAGAAACACTGAATCAGCTGGTTTGCTTCTGAAAATGCTGAGTGAGCTCCACTTTAAAAACGAGTACCAAAATTTCAATTTTTTTATCTGAATTTTTATTTCACTCTGTCTCCAAAATTTCACCATGCTATTGTTAAAGCTGTCTGCCAGTAAACATGTTTTTTTCCTTTGTCCATAAAATCAACAGTCAGGGAAAACTCTTGCTAGAGGGGAAGAGCCTTGGTAAAGCTTGATAAAAACTGTTGATGTTCACTGCATGTACTAGCATGTCTGATGTAAAAATAGGTATTCAAAACACAAGCCCTAATGTAGTTCCTAATTCTCTAAGCAACAAACTACCTTTGTGAAAATATTTCAGAAAAAAGTATAAAAAGGGACTAAAAGCATCTACATGACTGCAATTTGTTGATGTTAACTCCATGGCTGTAGCAATTAGACAGAAATACTTAAGATGTTCTCACTAAGCAGTAATATTTTGCAACTTCATTGACATGACATAATATATAGCAGCATGCTTACACTACTCATCAGCATAAGCAGTTTCCAATCTTGAACACTAACTGCAGCTGACTCGTACACTTTTTTATTGACGTTACCCATTGGGAACTTCTGATTCAGTCCAATGAACCTAAACAGGATTTCTGAAGTCTCTCTACCTTCTGCAGCAGGTATGGATCATGAGCATTTGTTTAAACTACATGGTGGTATATCAAGTATGCAAGGCCCTGGGTATGCTGGGACACATGCATGCAGAATGCATCTTCTGGCCATGCTAGTCAACATTTGCAAGTTTGATGGAAAACTTTGACCTTCAGAGTGACCATCAACAAACTTTCTCAACATATCTGACGCATTTTGTGCTGAAATGAGTTGACAGTGCTTTTGCCTAAAAAGACAAATTTCTACTCCTAGCTCTCTGCTCACAAGAAAAAATTCTGTAAATCTGACAGTAATCCCTTCTTATGTTGTTTTGCCAAAAAATACTTTTGAATACTCCATATTTCATGTCTTTTGTGCATTCTTTAACTCCATTCTGGAAGTAAAACTAAATGTGAAGTACAATAAAATAAACTGAAAACCAAATAAATATTTTTTATTTGTTTATTTTGTGCATTTTTTAAGCACATTCACCACCTAATTTAATTACCCTCTGGCTCACTTATTTCATTACAGTATTCACACTTGAAAGTGATTTGTGATGAGAACATGTCCATATAAATACTTTTTAACTACTGGACAGAAAAAAAAAACCAAACCCAAAACCAAACCAAACCAAAAACAAAACAAAAAAAACCAAAACAAACAAACAAAACAACCAACCAACCAACCAACCAAAAAAAAAACCCCACCCAAACAAAACCAAACAAAACAAAACACAAACCCCAAACCATTTATAGTCACTTAAATAGGTAAAGAAATAATTTTAAATCACAATTTTCCCAGACAGAAGGAGATGAGGATGACAAATAGATATTGAAAGCATTCAGTCTGAGTAAACCTCTGCATTCAGGACAAAGCTTTGAAGCACAGGAAAAAAATCGGACTGTCAGTTACTTTCCAATAGGTTGTAAAAAACAATGCTTAGAATACAGATGTAACTCTCCTACCCTAGCATATATGGGTGGAAAGAAATGGATTAAAATTTACATTACTTGGAGGCATTCAGGTCTCAGAAATGTTTGCATAAAATGGGCATTATTCATAGTTAGCTGTGGTTGGAGCTATAACAATTTGCACAGGCTGATGGTAGCTTTATGAGAATCTAAATCTTTCTTTAAGACCTCTGAGATGCAAGAAAAGTTTGGAAAAAGGCTAAAGAGGATCCTCTTACTAATTCTAACATCAGAGCTCTTACAGGAGGAAATCCAGCCACCTCTTGCTCAGATCCTGTCTGAAAAAGCAAAGATGCAGAGTCAGATCTGTGTCTAGATTTTGTTGTTAGGGACAATGGCAGAGGTGACCTGAGCAACCTAAATATTGTTAGAAACTGAGTCTTCACTTTGAGTACATAGGTGTGCATGGACACACACACAAACACACACATATGCAGTTTGGTCTTTTGGTGGCACAGAGGTGTGATGGAATAAATCAGCTTTTGGTTTTCCCAGCTCCTAAATCTACCATAAACCCAGTAAACTAACATGAATTCAGTAAATTCAAAAAAAAAAGAAGGGAGTTCACAGATTAAACAACTGGTGAACAAAGAGCATTTAGGAAGACTGTTTAGTCCCCAAATGTCTGCTTTCTTGCTAATAGTTCACCAACTGTGAATTATGTATTTCTATTCAAATGCAGTGCCAGGCAATCTCGTTACATTAGGGAGCACAGACAGATACTTCTAGAGCATTATGGAAGGAAGGATGTCCCTTCTGGCTTTTAGTCTTCAACTGTGGGGTCAATGGCGCTGCTTTGTTCTTGTGATACCCTCGGTTTATAGGGAAAGGATCACATTAACATTCTGCTTTCAAGTTAAAACTGTGAAAGATTTTGTATCTGAAAAGCCATTCTGTAGAAACTATACTTAAAAAAAATTACACTATACCAAAAGGGGACATAAAATGTAAGAAAACATCATATATCCATGGTTTTGTTCATTTTATAAGTAAGTTATTTCCTGGACAAAAAAAAAAAAAGTAAGCATTTGACTTGAGAAAAAGTGTAGAAAAAATGTTATTAAATAAATTACTGAAGAAATTGGAAACACTGACTCAAACTGACCTTTTCAGACTATACATTCTTGTTTAGGCAATATTTTGATGGCAGCAGTGCTAAAACCATGAGTACCTCTTACTAGGGCTGTGTTGTATTTGGTCAAACTGAAAAATGTCATATCTCCTTTAGGTGTTTCAGAATTTCTTAAAAGTTCTTTAGTTTTATTTCCTGCTAAAGAAAACAAACAAACAAAGGAAAAACCACAACACCAAAACCACGTGTGAAAACTTTACAAAATAATTATTAATTCTAGTAGTTCTAACAGGAGCAAATAGTGTCCATAGGCTCTTTTTTTCCCAATAAATACTATCAGTAAGTAGGTTTTTTTGTAGCAAATTAGATTCTCTAAAGAGGTGTTAGGTAGTAGAATAGAAAGCTGGAATGGAAATGGCTAGAAACTTGCACACTTATTTCATTAACACCTGTAGAAATATATTTGCAGTTGCTATGGCTCATTAAGCAAGCTTTGACCTGAAGCTCTGTGGGGTTATATGCACGTTATAAAGCTTCAGTTAAAACTCCTGGCTTTTCAGGTAGACTTCCACATTCACTTGGAAGATGGAGCTCAGAGAGTTATACACTTCCTCAAGATAGATTGATCTCATTTGAGCCTGCATTCAGTCTTAAGATGTGCTAATTCTTCAGAGTTAGATAGGTCCTGCACATTATCAGAGGTAATCAAAGAGGTTTTCTGAATGCCAGCAAGTTTACATTAATAAGTTTACATCAGATAATTCAAGGTCAGTCAGGCACTACATTAATTCTGACATACAAACTTGCAGAATTACTTAAAATACTGCTAAATACCTGCTAAATATTGTTGGTAAAATATAGCAAGAGATAGCTCATGCCAAAGAACAGGATTTCTACATGTTTGAAGAAAGACACCTTTCTGATCATTTTCCCACAAATGCCTCACTTGGTGGGACACCACCGGCCAGTTCAGAGAATCACTTCAGATTATTTCTCAGGTTCTGATGCAGAAATATATCAGGGACAGATGTTCTACCAAATCCCTGATTACATCTATTGCTCCAGAAGTCAATTCCCCATGTCGGAGTACTTCCGAAGGTAATAGCATAATTAATGAATGACAAAGCAGACACATGGCTTTTGATATGTCCCCACTGGCTATTCACTACTTGGTTCCCTTCTGTCCTCAGGCTCCTTGGTATCTTACATGAGCAATCCAACTGGTGTCAATTAAAGGGCAAGGAGATAAACCATATGTGAAAATTAATAAAATGATGTGCCTTTGTCCCTTTCAGACAAAGGAAATCAACATATAACAAACCAAAAAGAAGTGGACTTGTGAATGAGAGACCTGATACTCATTTACATTGCCTCACACTTTCCCAACAGCAAAATAAATCTTGAAAGTGATACTAAAATATTTGCCTTTTTAAGCATGCTTTACTAAAATTTTATTTTCCTAAATGCTTGCAAAGGGACATTAGCCAGTCAATTTAACACATGTTAAGAATTTCTTTCTTAAATATAAAACCAAATTTGTAAAGCAATTACTATATAATATTGATAGTAAAATGTTAAGTGATACAAGCGAGTGTGAGCTTACCAGTAACTATCAGAACAGTTGTGATATAGCTTAACCTATAAAATGCACTTGTATTCTTGGAAGTCAGATTTGACCCCTGACATTGTAGTCATACCACATTTTAAAGGTACTAAAAAAAACCCCAAATCAACTTAAAAGTCACAGATGGGAAATACGAGATCAGAAGATGAGAACAGTGAAACAAATTCATGCCCATTACCATCGTTTTTATTATCACCTGGTTTTGCATTTTCAAAGCAGACTTTCACATGCATAGCTAAACTATACTTTGGCATCCTGTATTGATCTCACTCACTAAAGCTTTCAAGCAGCCTGGAATCTTGTCTAACTTTCTGCAAATATATGCATTTAAAGGTCACACACACGATATGAGATTTGCTTGCCAAATGCATTCTGTGTGCTCATTCTACAATGTAACCTGACAGTTAACTTTAGCCTGCTTGGTGCTGGTTAAACACAGAATTTTCCAAGCTGTTATAACCATGCAATCTACAGCATTCCTCAGGTAACCACAATGATGTGGTGGGACAGCAGAAGGAAGATGAAACAGCTGGTGTGTTTAGCACATTTAATAGTTTGCTGTTGTTTTAAAACTGGAAGTGTCTTTGTTGCCTCCCAAATAATCTTCTACTAAAGCTACTAAAAATGTTACTTTTTCATATACCTACTGCATCTCTTAATATACTTAGGCCATCACAGATCCTACCATTTGATGCTTTTACAGTGATCTAGTATACATGTTAGTTTTGGAGGACATTAGCTTTTGTTCAGATATCCTTTGAAAAACAGAGATTCAACAGCAAGATTAACTGCAAGAGCCATTGAGGTTCTAAGTGCTTGCAAATTTCTGTCACTAAAATGTGTAAACAACAAGAATAATGACAGAAAAAAATTAAATTAGACAGACTCATGTAAAAAACTGCCAACTGCACTCCTTTTTCTGCAGGCAGCATGGAGACAAAAGCAGAGCTGCTCTACCTTGTGGCAGTTAGCAACTGATCCTTCTACGTGCTCTATAAAAAAAAAATTCCATCCTTAAAAAGTATTAGATAATTTTAAGCTGTTTTATCCCTCGATATTATATAAGAGCAATTTTAATTAATTCTTAAGAGCTTAAAAAAAAAAAGAAAGAAATAAATGAAGATTTGTGTTTCTTAGGAATGCTAAGCTGTACAAAAGCCCTGGGCTTTGTTTTTGGCCTGTCATTCTAAAGGAGGTGAGGACGGATTATAATTGCACTGTGGGGCCTGAACAGAGGACCCCTGTAGGTAGAGCAGGCCTTTCAATCTTCTGATCAACGGAGCTGAAACAAAAATGCAGGAGGGCTGTGTTCCCACGTTCTTTGACAGTTTCCTGCTGCAGATAGCGTCCTTTTAAACCTCCCTTATGCTTTCATTATACTGGTGAAATAATGAATAATTTGCCTCCTCTACTCTTTGATATGCATGGTCAGATATTATTGGGTAAGAAGCAAGAGGGACCTTCCTATAACCTTAATCCAGTTCACACTAATAAAATGATTTAGCTGAGCATTCTTGGGAAGCAATTATTTTTCTTGAAGACAATGACTATCAAAAAGTCCCTAATGGGCAGAGGCAGATCAGGTCACCTCAGCTCTCCATTTTCTTCAACACAAGCTATGTTTGGACCCTTAAAGTAGGAGCTCCCTTATGCAGTTTTGTCACAAATACTCCATCATTACTGTTGCTGAGTGTAGGGTTAAAAATGAATTAGACTTAATTTTGATTTATTCGAGTGTGTAGTTATAGGCTGTGAGAGGATAACTGTACTCTGAGTTCTGTGAGAGAAAATCTTCAAAGGGAGAAAGATGCTGGACAAATGTGAAAAGGTACTTCTGTTTCTTAATAGTAGTGGTGAGCAAACAAATTTCAATTCTCATTCTACTTTTTGTCATTAAATTATGCAGCTAACATTCTTAAATAAAAGAACCCCAGGATTATTGTTTTCCTATATTAATACAGTAATAATGAAAGACAAATTTATTAATTTAAAACTCTATTTTTTTTTTCTTCCAAGATTAATGCTGGTTTAAGCAGATTAGTATTTTCTTCTTTTAATCTTAAAAATCATCAACAATTGCAAAATACTTTGGCTGTCAAACAATAATACTCCTATTATATTATCTGGACTGATCCAAGAGTCTTTGCAAAAATCAGCTGAACTGTCCTCACACTCCTCTTGACACAAAGATCATGTGTATATCATTATTACTTCTGATTTATTACAATTGCTGTTGTCATTACTACTAAATATTATTGTTAATATTCTTTAAAAATATAAGGGTGATTGTATATTTTAAAGACAGGTAGATTTGTGCTGAGTATTCTAAAGACATGTAGAGGTCTTCTGTTCACATCTTCTATTATTGTAATTATATAATTAAAATGAGTAGAAGATACGGGTCAAAGATGCATTTGCATATCAAGTGTGTAGCTTGATCCTGAAAAAAAGCTAACACTCATCTCAGGTTTAATGCAACCTTCTGGTTTTTGATGAGAATATAAAACTTCTAAATAAACAATTTCAGTGAAGCCTACAGTGCAGTGCTGTACATGTATGGCCCTACATTGTTAGTTACATGCAAAAAGATTTGCATTAAATAGAGGCACTGTAATAAAATTAAGGCAACTTCTCAAGGCTATATAACCACAGTTCCCCCTGAAAGAATTATTAACAAAGTTGCCTAAGGTTATCCTTGGCAATTATATTAATGATCTCACTGAATATTTTTGGTAATAAATTTGGCAGAAAATGCAGGAGTTGTGCTAGTTCAGCTCATTGAAAAATGGAGGAATTGTAAATTCAGATTCAGTTCGTTGAATTTCAGACATTCAGTTGAGGCTCAGAGATAAGGAACAATTATCCACCTTTCGTCTAAATCAGTCCTACTGTTTTTTATTTAAGGATAATATTATGACTGTGCTCCTAATATGCATGTTTGCAAACCTAATTTCAGCTATGATGAATCTAACCTTAAAGACTGATAAGGATTGTACTGTGGGTTGAAAGCAAGTGATAGTTATGAATCATTCCCGTAAAGGTGGGTTTTTTCAGTACAGAATGGGAATTATGTCAGCTAAAGAAGTCATAGTAAAACATCACCTGGAATATTCCATGTAGCTCTGGCTATCCAAAGTCAGAAAGACAAAATAGAATAAGTGCAGAGAATGCATGCTTTTCTTCTAAAAGAAGACTGAAAGACAAATGCCAAGGTAATTTCAATTATTCCATAACTATGGTAGGAAAGGGGAAAATTGAGAGTAGTCTGATGACAAGCAAAACTTGCAACTTGGATAAAACTTGACTATTACTATCTATGGATAGCATAACATTAACTTGTCTTCCTTCTCTCTAAGGTATTCTCTCTCTAATTAAGTATACACCATAACACAGAAAGAAAGAAAAGATCCTTGAAGTTTGGAAACACTAAGTCCATGAGGTACAGTGCAGCACTGGGAGAATATATCAACATCTCTTAGAAGTGATGTGACAGACAAGTTAAAAAAACTGATGTGACATATTGCCCACATGGATATATTTACATCACATTCTCCTAGATTTTAGTACCCAAGATTAGCTTGGTTGCAACTAGCTCACTTGCTTGCCTGATATTCCTAGTGTCTTGATTCTTCACCCTGCCTCCTTTGCTATATCTCTTCCTATGGTGAACTGTTATTGAAGTAAAGTATGCAGAGGCCATTTAATAAATGTAGGGAATTGATAGGCTTTATAAAATATATAGCTTGTATATTTTCTTCACAGACAGCTACCATGGTCCAGAGTTAAGAAAAAACATGGTGGAAAAGGTGCCCCCTAAAGAGAGAGAGGAAATGGGAGGAAGGGCATGCTAGAGACAGTTGATTATAGTTGATCAATCTCCACCAGTGCAGTAGGAAATGAGAAACACCAAATAGTCACTGGCATGGCCACTCTTTTGCTACTGTGGTTACTTGACAACACTGAAGATTGCATAGTTAAATTAATGGGACTTCTGGTTATAGAAAAGTTGAAAGTCTAACATGGTAAAATTAAGTAAACTGTGATTTTTAAATGACCAGATCTAACTATTCAAAACATACCAGATTTCTAATTATACTTTTCTGTGGTAAACTTTCACAATCAACTATTCATAATTGGAAAAAAACAGTACTTGGTCAGTGAATATGGTACAAAAATAAATAAATAACCATATCATAAATACCTACCAAATTTTTACCTGGCTTTAAGTGGACCATTTGTAGAGATCAACAGAAACACAGATTGTGTAAACTCGGGAAGCCACCAAACCCCATCTTCTGCTTTGAAGAACTGACCAGAAGAGCAGTACATGCTTAGTATTATTAACCAGCATGTTCATCCTCATTTGTTCAAGTCTAGAAAGTGATTCCTGCTCACTTTTTTTTCCAGCAATGAACAGTGGAGTCACAGTCATGAGAATTTTCTAGTTAGTTGTAATAACTTAAATTAGCAACTTCCAGAAGTCTAATGGTGCATTAATATGACTTTTAGTCAAAAAAAAAGTTTAATGCCTCAAAATCAAGATGATTCATCTCTTGAAAAAAAACCTGACATAAATTTCAGTCACTTGGAGTCACTAAATCTATAAACTAGGAAATGTTCTCTGCTCTTATTTTAATATGAACTGAGAAACCAGTTGACTACATTTTTCTCAGGAAAATATATATAATTGTTAAGAATCAGTAAGGGAAGTGATGAACATTTGAAAATTATCTTTTTTTATATTTGCATTGGATACCTTAATTTCTTTCTGAGGGTTTTTAAGAAAATAAGTTTCCTTGGAAAATGTATGAGATATGATCCTCTTAGAAGGAATTTTTTAAGATCAGTCCATAAAGCTCCTCACACAATGTTATAGCTTTTGTACATGCAAAGTCATATCAATGCCAGACACCTTTAAAAATCTGTTGAAATGTCCTCTATTGCCTAATCCAACTTCCCTCAAAGCTCATCAGCTTCAGTAGTACAGAATTTTTAATATTAATAACATCCAGTTACTTTGGTCAGGATCAGATTAAGTTTTATTTAAGTTAAAAGGTTAGGAAAAGCTACATTCAATACACACAGGACCAACAACTTGTACTCCAAGAGTAAGAACAAATTTCTTCCCTGCAGATTGACAGCCTCCATTGTCAGATATTTTTCCCTAATTTATCATATGAGGAGAGGCTAAGAACTCTGTGTTTGTCCAGTTTGGAGAAAAGGATGCTTGAGGGGTGACCTTATTGCTCCCTACAGCTTCCTGAGGAGCGGACATGGAAGCAGAGGTACTGATCTCTTCTCCCTGATATTCATGGATAGGACAAATGGGAGTGGTTCAGAGCTGCATCAGAGGAGGTTTAGATTGGACATTCTCTACAAAGAGCCTGGCCAAACACTGTAGCAGGCTTTCTAGAGAGGTGGTTGGTACCTCAAGACTGTCAGTGTTTAAGAGGCATTTGGTCAATTACTTTAATAACATATTTCAACTTTTGGTTAAATTTGGCCAAGAATGGTCAGTCAATCGGACTAGATGATCACTGTAGATCGCTTCCAACTGAAATTATTATTCTATTTTATTCTTTCTATTCCATTCTATTCTACTCTATTCTTATTTTAATTCTATTCTATTTCATTCCATTCTATTCCATCCTATCCCATTGGATTGGAATAACTACTCTATGCAGGTAGGATGTTGAGACTGCTTTTTTTTTGACATAGGAATCAAACGTGACCTCCAGGTGAACAGACACAACATAGGAGTTATGATCCTTCACTACCTACCTTTAGCACCAGGAGCCTGACATTTATTGCTGGCCTTGAGCTGAGAGCAGAATAGCTCTGGGTGAGCTTACCATGGGCATGTCCATGTATAGAGAATGGGGTTGAGTCTTAGCCCCTCTCCTATGCTCCTTCCTGTGTTTGGTGAGGACATCAATTACACTGGAACTTTCTCTTCTGTTGCTTCGGCCAGACCAGCCTGCATAAGGCTGTAAGTGAAAGTCATTACTCTTCATATCCCTTTGATGGACACATAAAACAAAGTGTTCTCTAAGGTATGAGTGGAAGATTTTGGGTGGTTAAATTTGTTTGGATGACCACTCTGAGTCTGAGATATATACTTTTTTTTTTTGTAAGCAGAAAGTTCCAAACAATAATCTTCTGTTTTACGTTATTTATTATCAAGCTGAATAATTTTAACATACTTTCACCAGTTAAACATACACAAAACCAGCTCTTGACACAGTGAAAATTATTTGATGTCTGAAACATTTTTTCTGAAACTCTGTATAGACAAGTAAAAGAGAAAAATAAAATTCCTTAGGAGATGATCAACTGCAAATGTCTATATAAAATTGAATGTAGTCTATTTCTTGGCTTAAAATACAATTCAACTAAGACAAGATGTTGTTATTGGGAACAGTGACTCCAGGAGAGGTTCGTTAAAAGAGTACTGTGATGCTGTTAGAAAAACAAAGATCATCTTTGGTCCACAGCAAGAAAGCTGTTCTATGTAAATAAAGCAGTAAATATGGCCTATTACTCTTTCATGCAGTGGTGCAAAATCTCGACAAGTACTCAATTTAGACAAATTCATATTCAGAACAAGATGCTCAGGAGGAAAAAAAAAACCCGAAAAAAAACCCCCAAAAGCAAAACAAACCCCAAACCATGCAAAAAACCAACCAAAACCTAAATGAATCCAAAACAAACAACAAACAAACCCCACAAAAAAAAACCCCAAACCATAAAAGAATGAGATGTTTTAGACAGAATCAGATACCTCAGATATAGCGAGGTTGTTATCTACCCTCACTGAATATTTATCATGTCACTATTCACTTGACATTGATTTAAAAAAAAAAAAGTGAACACCAGCATAAAATATTTGGAAGGAAAATATAGCATGTGCACAGTAGATAATGTTATAAATATTAAGTACTACCCTTTGCTTTACACTTGTGAGTAAGGTTACATTATTTAGCATTGCAAAGGAAAATCATCTTTGTGTCAGGCAGGGATGATGTGTGAGTACTAAGGATTAAATTCCCCTTGGGTGACCCAAAGATGCCACAGAATAACTGTGCCTACAAAATCATTGTATGCCTTGCATTTGTCTCTTAGGAGAACTCCTACATTTCCTTTGTGTTGCTGGCAGGTTGAATGGTTCATACCAGTAGACATTTAAGACCACCCAGTCCCTGGCCCCTGCTATCTCCATGAAAAACCTCATCTTTGGAGAATTCCACCTGTAAAACTCATAGTCGGGGTCAGAGACTTCAACTATCTGCCAAACAATTAGTAATTCATGATCTTTACAGAAACACAATATATTAAGACAGCTGCCTTCAGAGGCAGACCTTACCTGATGATAATACAAATGTTTCATGGCTTTTGTGGCCATTCCTTGTGGTTAATAAGCCCCATGATAATTAAATAAATATGCAAGTTACTCAAAATATCTATGCCCTCATCACCAGTGTCTGCTCCAGAGAGAGGCTGACTGGTGGGACAGGGAAGGTAGCCTTTATGCAAGGAGAAAAAGAAGGACCACATTCCATTTAAAAGAGAATACTAAATAAATTTATGGAAGGAGGACACAGGTGCTTCATAGCACTGACCTTAAAGCCTGAAAAAGATACATGTAAAATATAAAAACTTTATGTTTTATACATCTTTTCTGAACACACATGCATGTATCCATGTACACAAACATGCAGATCCTGTTCTGGACCCTGTAGCAAACTAAATATTCCCCTCTACTCCCACTGTCATCTCTAGTCAACATTCCTCCCTTTCCACACCTTCCCAAACTTCTCTATGCTCAGTACCCCTTCTCCATTTTCTTTATATTTGCCAAAAAGCACCAGAGGAAGGTTTTAACTTGTTTATACACTTCTATGTATATCTACCTATTCTTTTTCCATATTCACATGCCTTAACTTGCTCTATAGCTATGTGTCCCTGTCTGTGTTTCCTAAAATTCCTTGGACTCACTCATGCATCTGCTTTCACCCATGTTTTTTTCCAGAGATGACAGCAGAATGAAATAAATAGTTTCCCCATTGCTCACCGTGTTGCAAACTGAGAAAGGACAACCAGAGTGTGATTAGTTGCTCAGTGCACCTGAGCAGTCACTTCAAGTCACAGCATCTCCTGCACTCACCTTGCCCTGCAGGTCACCTTCTGGTCACCACCCTTTCACAATGGGGTGTAAATCACTCTCAAATCAGTTCAATTGTACTATCCAAGCCACATTATTATAGACAACCGTGTTTTCAGCCTTCAGCTTTTATCACTCTTATTTGGTAGACAGTAGTGGACTGTTTAAGAGAGTAAAAACTTTTGTAAATAAGAAGATACAGATTTTAAGTTCCCATTTTATTCAAAATCAGTAGCAAACATCCTCTGAGTTCAGGCAATCCAGATATGCAGCTGGTCTAAATGAGGAGATTGCCATTGATAATAGGAATGTTTTTTTTAATTTAGTGAAGCAAGGATCTGGGCCCAAGGTCATTTGTTAATTGAATATGGAAGACATTGAATTAGTTTAAAGGCTCTAATGACAATATAATTATATGCATGGGAAACATTTGTCAGTGTTTTCTTTTTCACCCTCTTTCAAGCCTGCATGGGGGAGCGGATATGTTGCATTGGAAAGTATTCCCAGTGGCAATGCAGAAGAGCAAGGAGATGAAGCAATTACAGTAGATGGGAGCCTGACGGGTGGGAATGGGGGAAGGGATATTCATTATGGGTCTACAGTTACTGTAAGAGTTTAGGACAGTTTTCACATATTTATCCAAGATGGACTTTGAAGTCTCTTGTGGGAAACAGTTGGAGGTCTGCTGTCACTGAGAGTGTCAAGAGACCCTGAAGATTTACAGCACAGCTTTTCCAGCAGAGGGTTATTGCTGCTACAGGAGAGAAGTTGAATCAGCTTCTTAAACCTAAAGCCAACTTTAGCTTTTGCACTGTTCTGAGAGCTGAAAAATGGCAGTAGTTACACATTCCTTGCACAAGCTGAGTGGGTCCATGAACTACTCTCTTTAAGTCTCTGGGAAACAAAATATTCTACCAGTGCTCAGGAACCAGAATGAGATTTAGTATCTCCATTCCTGGCTCTGCAGTCTGAGACATCCCAAAGAAACTTAAATTCAAGAACACCTTGAACGGCCATCTTCTGAAAATCAGATTCACCTCAGATATCTACACTAAATCTAGCTTTTTTAATTTTGTTATTTACATTAGCCTCAAGAGTGGACTCATGGTCAAAATTGTTCATGTGTTAAATACCTACTGGGCCAGTTTAGGAGTGACTTGGATACTGGTGTTAATACAGAAGGATGGGCCATGTACCATTTTGCTAACAGCCCTTATGAGTATTTAGCAGGCCAGACAGCTTGAAGGCTCATTTTCCAAGCTTGCAGCAGCCATCCCAAAAGGACCATGATGGTGATTTGTGAGAACTTGTACTGAGCCCCTCCACACAGACTGTCCAAAGTGTACCCAGTGATTCCCCAGCCTTCCTCACAGAAAATGTAGAACTGCACAGTTACAAACTGTGTGGGATCAGGGATGTGAGTAAAGCCTAGCATTCATGACACTTCTGAGCTCATTCAGGTTTGTTGCAGTGTGTGATAAAACTTCGCCAGACTTTTCTTACTGAATGATCTTTTTAAGCAAAATCAAGAAATCTGCTTCCACAGAGCAAGAGAGGGTCAAGCAGGCCCCAGATATCCAAGTGAAGGATGAATTCTTTGGTTTGGTATGAGAGCAGACAGTGCATGAAAAAAGGTGACAAGGGGTCAGTAGGGGAACACACAGGATAAAATACTTTCATCTATTGTTGTGGGGTCAATAGGCTCCCATCAGGAAATCTTGAGCCCAAGATTAATTACTTGTTGCAGTAGGTATACCATTGTGCTCTGGAAGACACTGTGGTGACTTTAGGCATCTTGCAGATTTCTGGTTCACACAATGCAATCCCATATAAAAAAACAATAGTAGCTAAGAAAGTAATAGTGGGTGGTGGTAAGATGCCTTTTAGCTCATTCTAATCAAACCCTTTTCACAGATACCTCCAGCTTGGCTAGAAATTATTAGAAAAAAAAAAGTTAAATATTATTAAAAAAAAATCCTACTAATTCAGAATTACATGTCATGGCTATTATATTAATATGCTTTGGAATTTATATGATAAAAAAGTCCCAAATCTGTGTACATTCCACTGGAAATTTGTTTCAGTTCCTTGAATTCCTTATGTCATAAATTTGTGACACTCACATTTTAAAAATAAGCTTCAATCCTGTTTTTGTCAGGGTCCAAATATATGGTTCCTATAATCTATTAGACATAGATTATTTTTGGTTTAAGTTGACCTTGGTAAAAAAGAAAAAAATTGGAGCCCAATCCTATAAGCTTTGTTTTGGGTGAAATTTCTCATGAAATTTAAGACTATCAATGCTTAATTGTTAAATTATTAAACAAAAGTAAAGGTCTGGTTGATCTAGAATAGAAAGATTGTGTCTGTATGGTACATGTATGTTTTAATAAGTGCTTTATGAACATTTTAGGTGAAGACCACTTGCATGAACTGATCCTCACTTCTTGTCCTGAACAGCAGAGCTGTTTTGTGCTGTGCTTTCAAAGAGAAAAAAACCCAACCAACCAACCAAAAAAAACCAACCAACCAACCAAAACCAACCAAACAAAAAAAAACCCCAACCAAAACAACAAAATACAAATAGCTCCACAAATACTTACTCATCTTGGTTGAATGAAGCATCATCTCCTATGGGATTTGTGTCTTACTGTTCATTGTAAACTCTTAATTTCCCAGTGGCTGGACACTTGCAGTTGGGTATCTGGTGTTTGCTGAATTATGAACTTCTGCTGCTATCTCTTTTGCCATCAGGGCACTGAAAGGAACTTCTAGGTCTCTTTTTGACCCTGTTTTCACAGATGTTTTGAGAGCCTTGCAAAACTTCTGTTTCTCTGTCACATTGATTGACATTTTTCAGGATGTTCAAAAGTTAATGGGAAAACCAAACAGAAACAACATAAAATTATTTGCTTTCATTAAACCTATTTTTTTGAAGAAAATGACTGTAATATAGAATATTTTTTTTGTGTGTTTCCCAATAAATTTGATACTTCCTTTTTGTTCAGGATATAGTGTTTCCTATTGTGTTTTGTAGCAAAACTTGATTGATTCTTGCTATTGTGCTTAGCCTAGTGCAGGGATTAAATTAGGATGTAAAATGCCATCCCTATTAATAGACAGATGTTGGTTTGCTGGACCCTCAAGCACACTACTGAATCTGAGGCCCATCCTGATCTCTGCATAAAATGGCCCCACTGGACCATTTAAAGTAATGGGTATGTTGAATTGTATTACCTTAAATTTAAGAAGCAGTGATAGAAAAAAAACAGTAAAGTCTTCATGGAGGTCTTAGTGATTCTGGGCATTCACACAGACTGGTAGTACCTGATTAGTTTCTGTGGCCAAAATATACTGAATGTGGATCTTGAACATATAATACAAGCATTTCAACATACGTAAACAATCATTTCTTTCCTATTGCTCTGTTTGTCTCATTAACTAAGTACTCTTCCTTCAGCTATTCTTTAGCTGTGGGTGGTTATGGATCTACTGGGAAGCCTGCTGATTGACTTACAACCAAGTTGAATTGTCCTACTTTACTGTACCACTGCTGGTGGTTGAGAAGCTGTTCTGAACTATTTGTGTTCAATGGAAGGGATCCTATTGCCTTCAATATCCTTTAAATCATACTTTTAAAAGTTTTTGAGGCAAAGTAATATTATTAGATCAAAATGTTCTATATCAAGTTAACATTTGCTAGCCTTTGCTGCAAAATCAAAGTTGTGATTGATATTTAGATTAACCCTTCTTCTTTATAATTTTTAATATTCTATTATATATTAAATGTGTTCAAAGGAAAAAAATCACATGCATTTTTTGAACCACTGACTTTGATAACATTTTTTTTTACTTACAAGCTGTTATTTAGCATCTGTTGTGGGAAAGAACACACACATTCCTAGATATTTTTCATGGTCTAAAGACTTTAAGATACAAGAAAGAGTGACTGTACTCATATTAATTTTTCTGTCGTAATGCAAATCAGGAATGATGTGTGCTGGCTGGAGCTAAACAAATAATTGCTAGAAAATAATGTATTCAGAGAATTCTGCCTCTCTCTGTTTCATATTGTTCATGGCCATATCATGGCTCTTTTCTGAAATAAATTAGTTACTCTGAATTATTTACTACACTCTACATTAGATAGACTTTTGGCTGTATGCCTCAAGATGCATGTTTGTGTATGTGCCTGCAGAAGCGTAAACCATACAGGAAAGCAGCCATGCCTTACAACAACTCTATCATTAAGCACTTCTTTTATAATAGCAGCTCTGACCAGGTTTAGATACTGCCACACAAAGCAGTGCAGCACCTAAAAATAGGTTACTCAAATTGGGACAGAAATCACAGATCCAACCAAAATTCTTAAAGATCCTGGACAGATTGAGGTGAACAATGGCATTGATGACAGGAGGACATGAACAAGTTGATGTCTAAGACAGACAGCAAAAATGCTGAAGAAAAAAAAAATAAATTAAACCCTTGTTCTCTGACACATTGCTGCAGCAAGTGCTCTGATGAGCTTTGAGACCCTCAGTTGCAGGGTTGTCTCACAATTCCCTGTTGAAATAGAGACTGAGGGAGAAGTAAAGGAGAAGAATGGTAGCACATGCTCACTATTATTTAAAAGATCTTTAAAAACAGAAGAGCATCCTTCATCATTAGAGCTTCAAACCCATCTTTCCTTCTCATATGCATCCATAAGATAAAAGGACAAAGTTTATTTTACAGAGCTGCTCTGTCTTTATCATGAAAGTAAATATCAACTCATTGAATATAATGTAAAGTGAAGTGTTAATAGAAAAGATATTATCAGACATATTTAAATAATGACTGAAGACTAAGTTAATAGTTGTAGAATTATTTCTATGTTTACAGTCCTATTAAAAAAAAAAACAAAACCAAAATACACACACATAAAAATCCCTGCAAGATAAGAAAAGTCACATTTACATAGAAATCACTAACAGGTACTCAGTGACACATAAACTGTCTTGCAACCTTATACCAGCCAAGTGAGTTGAGCTGTCTTGGCAGCATAAGGGAAGGTATAATACTGTCTAGGTGTGTGTGGGAAGCTAGTGAAGAGAAAAAGAGAAAGTGTAGGAGGAGGTTAATCTGTCATTTTGCATTTGGTATGGAAAAGTTTTCTGTTCTGTCACTACCTTTTTAGTACTGCAGTAAGTGTGGGGCAGGGATTACTTCTCTGTCCATAGGCTGTTCTGAACAACAAATAAACCTGTGTTAAATAGACACTGATTTCCCCTTTCCACTGAGGACTTGTGAACCAAAGTCATCTGTGACAAAATGAAAATCTGTTTCCTCAGACTGACACTAGACCCTTTATATTTATTCAGCTGTCAGAATTTATCTTCATTCTTTAAAGAGGGGAAGGACTCTGGGAGCTTCTGAATTGTTAAAGCTGAGGGTCATGCTCTAAAGTCTTATGACTTTTATTATAAAGGGCATTTTTTATATTTGAAAGGGATTGACCAAAATATTACTGGGTTAAGACACAGCTTGTATAAAGGCTGAGGTCAACTTCTGCTCTGAGTTATGCCAGTGTAAATCTGGGATAATTTCATTACAATCAGTGGAGTCAATCCAGGAACAAAATTCTCCTGTTGTTTTGAGTCATGTGATGTCTGTGGAAAACAATGAGAATTATGTGCATAAACAATATGATCACTGAGTTAACTGTTAACAGGACTGGTGTTTAATGTGGCCAACATAGAAGACAGATATTATCAATTAGACATAGATATAATACTACAGAAAAATATGAATGTATGCATATATACGTAACATATGTAATAAAATCAGATTGCAAATAGCAAAGAGCTATCTAGACATATCTCCAGTTTGTTTGGGTTTTGTTTGTTTTGGTTTTGGTTTTTTTTTTCCCCACCAAAATTCTCAACTTAGAATACATCTGAAGCTACTGAATATGTATTTGATTTCAGGTGGATGCTAGGTCCAAAGTTAAAAAAAGACATTATTTTATTGTTTGAGGAAAAAAATACTCTTTTCTTTCCTAAAACTGTGACACTGGTCACTGGGCCTACATTTTTTTTCTTTTAATATCACAAGAGGAAAATGGGAGGAGACTGTAAACAACTGAAGTTATACTCCCAGTCTGTACCAGGTAGGGAGTTGATAGAGGAGCTGAAAGGTGCACTAGAGAATGTAAAAATACAAATGGCAAGGAAATTTTCAAAATTGTGGAAATCTATGGCAAGTGGTCTGAGCCCAAACTTAAGATTTGGTTGTCACAGGTTACCAGAAGATCACCAGAAGGTTGCCAGAAGATGTGAGATACCACCTACATTTCTGTTCGCAAACAAAGCAATGAGCAAAACAGCGTGGTGTCCAGAAGCCAACTGAAATTATTTGGTCATGTCTGTAGTATTAAGCAATTTTTACCACTGTAAAAATTTTTTACCATCTGTCCAAACTGTGCTTAGGGAACGGTGGCTTCTGAACTCACCATTTCACTTACTGGCAGATCTTTAGCTGGTGTGTCTGAAGGAAGTTTGTTATCTCCAATATCCTTATTGTCCTTAATTTATCTCTCTGACTTTCAAAGTCAGGCACAGCTGATGTCTCTCACAGATACCTGCCTCATAAGATCATAGTTTTAATCTCTTGATCCAAGGAGATCTTCACTGTACTTACTACTTTAGGATCAGTTCGTGAGCTGATTTTTGGCATCTGTGCTGCTAGGAGATAAGTATCCTCCTCTCTTAGAGCCTAAAATAGTTTTATCATTTATTATGTGGTTAATTAATGTGATTCCTTCTTACAAAAATTCCAACCTTAACTGAGCAGGAATAATAAATAATGAGAACCTGGTTTATTCTGATCTCAAATATATGAATTACTACTATACAGCTAAGAACTGTAAAAGGAGTAAAAGGAAAAACTATTTCTAGTAGGGTATTCTCTAGTTAAAGCAGAATGGCTTTATTTTGCTAATCTTTAAAAAGAGATTGATGATAATCATAAAATATGATATACTACTAATAGTTACAACAGGGGTTTGGTTTGTTTTCTTTTCTTTTCTTTTTGTTTGTTTGTTTGTTTGTTTGTTTGTTTGTTTTGAAACCAACACAAACTTTCAATTCCAATTCAGCTTTCTTTTAGCCAAAATATATCCAACTGAGACATTTTGGGTATATGGTTTTGCAAATTAGAATATAGCCCTCCTTTTCAAAAAAATCTTTTATGTAGTATCTTAAACATGCATATACCCTCCCAGGGGATATGTTGTGGTCATAGATCTGCTTAAAAATACATGTAAAGTATTAAGTAAAACAATATTTTTTGTTTTCAAATTCATAAGCCTCCATAATTAATATGCTCTGATAAAGGATTGTAGACACAACTGGAATTTTAAAGTTTCTATGCTGTATCTAGAATCTACACAGCTAACAGAGGCAGAAGACCTATTCAGCATGTCCCAAGCTTGAATAAAGGAACAATTCAGCTCATAATCAGGTTTGTATATGTGAACTCCACTAACATTTTACAATTCAAATATGAAAAGCCATAGCTTTCTTGTGATTTATCTTCTATTATCTTGCTAAATCTCTATCATCTGAATCAGATGTGGAAAAAGATCTCTTCTCCACCTCTAAACCACAAACCAATCATTATTTGTCACAGTTTTTCACACAGTCTTGGCCTGTGTTTGTCTGGAACTGGTCACATAACAGTGAAAGTTGTATTATCTGGTTTTGCCTATACCCTTGCATGGTATTAGCATTAAAGCATAGAAATAAAGAACAATTTCAGTTGGAGGAGACCTCTGTAAATATTTTGAACCAATGCCCTGCAAGGCCAGCCTTGAAGTTACATGAAGGTCTTGACCTATATTTTCCTTCTTGTCATGTGGAAATACTTAAGAGATACAATACTTTGTTAGCCTTGCTGTCCATTTCTTTGGTCCATACTTCACCAGTTTGGAAATGAGGACATGATGGGAGACAGTAGTGAAAGCCTTACTAAAGCTGAGATAAACATCCACTGCTGTCCCCTCATCCACCAAGCTAATCACGTAATTACAGTAAGATACCATTTTAATCAAGCAAGATTCCCCATTTTAAATCCATAATAATTAGATTCAGACATATGCCGGTCTTTCATATGTTTGGAAATGGTTTTCAGAATTATTTGCTCCATCACCTTTCAATGGATTGTGGTAAAGCTGTTCCACTTGTTGGTCCCCAGGTCATCCATTTGGCTTTTCTAGAAGATGAGGGACATTTGCTTTCTTCCAGTCATCAAGAACCTCTCTGAAATGCCATGACCTTGATTCTTTCTCATGAAACAGTAGAATACAACTGTAGAAAGTAGCATTTATCAGTTGTCAGTCAACAACAGAAATGTATTATTGTCTACTTAAAGCATAAAAAAAGTATAATCATGAAAGTGTCAATATAGTCTCTGATCTCATCTTGGACAGAAATCTCTTCTACATGACCATTGCTGACTTGGAAATAAGTCCAGACACCACTTTAAGCAAAAATGTGCACAAGTTTACATGTTGGTTCCAGCCTTGAAATGGTTTCTTTAGGCTGTGGACCTAGTTTAGGTTGAGTCTTACAGTTTAAAAAAATGTGGGGCATGTCTGCTTAATGAAGCGGAGTGAGTTTTTTAATGAAAAGGAGTGAGGTGTAGAAACAAAAGCATCTGAGCTACCAGAGAGTCAGAGGGTATTCTACTTTACTAAATAACAGTATCAGTGCACAGCCCAAAGTCCTGGACTCTTCATAGTCTACATTTCTTTACTGTTAGCTTACTCTGGTGTTGGCTGATCCAAGCCTGCACAGGGTTTCAGAAATGTAAAGGACTCTTAAATTAAAAGGCAATAGATAGGAACCTGAATCACTCTTTCCTTATTGCATAGTCATTCAGTGTTTTCCCAGTAAGCTTTGCAATCTCAAAGCAATATCAGTCATCTTCTGCATGCCCTTACATTTCACCCCAGCCAGTACAACACATATCCTAACTTTCATGCCATGAAAACAGTATTTTGGCAGCTGCTACACACCTTTCCCATTACTTTGTTCAGAAAACACTGAAAGTTCATAATTATGTTTCAGTGTAAGAAGCATCACATGAAGTCCAGAGGAGATACCAAGAGAAAAGTTATGGATGTGAAAGAGGTAGTTTTAAGCAATGTAGACACACAATGAACACCACTGAGTCTTGGTATCAAGGATTACTCCCGATCTCTCATTTACAGAGCTAGCCAAAAAGGCCATGCTGATGGCCAAAAAGGCCAGACCTAGTAGAACCTGTTGCAATTGGGCAAAGGGTGATGTTTTTAAACTAAAAGAGGGTAGATATAGACTAGATATAAGGAAGATATTTTTTGCAGTGAGGGTGGTGAAACACTGGCATGTTGCCCAGAAGAGGTGGTAGAAGCACCATCCTGGAACATTCCAGGTCAGGTTGGACAGGGCTCTGAACAACCTGATCTAGTTGAAGGTGTCCCTGCTCATTGTCTGGGGGTTGGACTAAATGACCTTTGAAGGTCCCTTCCAACCCAAACTATTCTTTGATTCTATGCTTCTAATATCCTGTTTCATATCAAGTCATGTCACATCTTGTAGGCTCATTGTTTTAGCAGTTGGAAAAATACTCATGAATTAGCCTACTGCTTCATTCAAACTCCTATGTACTGACTCTCTATCCTTCATATATGTATGAATATATCATAGAATCATAGAATGGTTTGTGTTCGAAGGGACCTTAAAGATCATGTAGTTCCAACACCCCTGCTGTGGCACAGACACCTGTCACTAGATCAGGTTGCTCAAGGCCTCATCCAACCTGGATTTGAACACATCCAGTGATGGAGCATCCACAGCTTCCCTGGGCAACCTGTTCCCCATGTCTTACCACTCCCACAGTGAAGATTTTCCTTCTTATTTCCAATCTAAATCTACCCTCTTCCCGTTTCAAACAATTACCCTTTATCCTTTCACTACAGACCTTTGTAAGAAGTCCCTCCACAGCTTTCTTGTAGGTCCCCTTCAGATACTGGTAGACTGCAATAAAGTCTCCCTGGAGCCTTCTCTTTTCCAGGGTGAACAAGCCCAACTCTCTCAGCCTGTCCTTGTAGAAGAGGTGCTTCAGCCCCCTGATCATCCTTATAGCCTTCCTCTGGAGTCATCAGGTCCATGTGTTTCTTGTGCTGGGGACTCCAAAGTTGGACACAGTACCAAGGTGGGGTCTCATAAGAGTGGAATAGAGGGGCAGAAACACCTCCCTTCACCTGCTGGCCATGCCATGTGTATCTACATATAGATAGAAGTACACACACACAGTTCCCTTCTACTTTAACAGATCATTTTCACAGAACTATTTGTATGTGTTAAACACTGTCTGACTATCAACAGTCTTATACTGTCAAATTAGCTTCTATTAATGTTTCTAGCTTTTTAAGATGGTTTCCTTCTGTGGAAGCTCTCAAAATAGGAAAAGGGACTGACAGGGACTTTTTGTAGTTTGGTTACACATAGTTTCCCTCTTTAACAAATGCTTTAAGGAATTTAAAGGAACCACCTACCAAAAAGCAGAAATCACTGGAATTAACATGACACAGGTCCTTTGGAAGGAGGAGCAGGTCTTTGTTTCTCAGTTGTTTGGTAGTTTGTCTGGTTGTTTTTGTAAGATCTGTGATTAAAGTTTATATCATCTATCAGGGGGGACATGTGTGGAGCTGGTCAGAAACATTCCCAGTGAAACAATGTTTTGTAGAAGTATACCTGTTCACTAAACTTTGTTAATGTCAGAATATCTCAGGTGTGACAAATTTTCCTTCAGTGTAAGGAAGGATTCTTATTACTACAGTTATGGTGTAGGCTCCTGAGGTGGGATTTGAATGGGAACAGATTTATTACTGTCAGAAAGATAAATATTGGTAAGACATGACTGTGGTATTTTACAACACAGATAAAGGTTAGAAAATATATTCTGTTAATAATAATATAATCATAACAGCCGACATAGCACTTTGCCCAAGACTAATGGAACCTTGAAAAAGATTATATTAACATCATTAGTTATAGTCCAATACCTGTAGAAAATTACCTTAGGTAAAGTCATTATGAACTTACTCAATTTAAATTACATTAACAGATAACTAACATTTTAATTTTTAGAAAAGAACAGTCACAAATAAATCTTAGAACTTATAAAACTTATTACTAAATTTCATAGCTCTGTGACTGAAATGTGAAGAAAGGATCAGATATCCTTAGAGTCCTAGAAATTACCTTGAATTTTTATCTCAGGCAAAAGGAATAACTTCCAGAGAAAAACCCACTAACCAATGGATGAATGAATTTATTCCAAAAAAAAGTATGGATTAAATAAAGAGACCATAAAGAAAAAGAAAAAACAAACCAAACACCCCCCCCCCCCAAAAAAAACCCCCAAACAGACAAAAAACCCCAAACACCCACCCCCCCAAAACCAAATCAAAGGTTGGTATCAGCTACCTGAACCCCAGCTTACTGTGTACTTGTCTAAACTTGTTACTGTGTACTTGTCTGAACTGTCCTTTCTTCCACATGACATATTTTCTCAAAGCCCCTTTGAAAAAAAGAGGGGAGAGTGCACAGAACTAACTCACATGACAGAACAGGAGCCTGATGGGGCTTTTGGAGGCAGGACTGGGAGTGCAGTCCTCTATTCTCTTATGCACACATGCTATACATTTTGTGGCATAAACCAAACAAATTAAGTCTCAAAAATAGTTCTGCTCTTAACATCCAACGGATCCCATTGAAAAGTGCTCTCTGACTCTCACCCTTCCTCTAGTAGCTGGAAGTATTTTCACTTCCATCCTCAACTCCACTTGTTGTCACGTCACTAGTGCCCTCTGGCTAAAACAGTCTTTGCCCTGGCAGGCTGCCCCCTCGATGCATGGACAGACACTCACCAGCCCTTTACCACCAGTTTGCTACCTTTGCCAGCCCAAGCTCGTTTATTCTCTTCTGGTCAAGAGAAGCCCCTCAAGTTCACCAACTCCTCCAGGCAGTAAACATTTGCTGCATGAACCCAATAGCCAAAATTGTACGTATGAAGCCTCACGCAGTGACATTAACACTTTGTACATTAAATATGCTGCTTCACCCTTGCAACACTCATTTTTACCTTTCTCTCAGCTACATCGTAAGAACATCAAATAGAGTAATTTTTTTTTCCAGTGAACATACTGGCTCCAAGTCATTTCTGCTATAAAAAAGCAGAGCTCATTAGTAGGAAACCATTATTATCTGGAAATTATTCCTTCATAGGCAAGAATTAAAAGATTAAATGCGGAAAGTGAAAACTATCATATGGATTTGAAGTTTTACCAAGGCAGAATAAGCATTTTGACACCAGATCATTTTGCCTGGAAAAAGTACCATCAGAATTACATTTCCAGTAACCGAAACTACTACACAAGAACTGCTGTACACTGCTCTGGTTCCCCACGTGCATATCCACATCCCAAAACCGAAAAAAACCCGCCTTTCCTGTCGATCTCATGCTGTTTTATAAGAAACAGCAAGATCACCTTACTTGAAAATAATGGTGCTTAAGATACAGCAAGGCCGACAGGGCTGCGTAAGAGCAGACGGCTGTTCGGTTAAGTGCTGAGTGCTTACAGGTCACAAGTGAAAATGACTTTGCAGAATCCCTTGCCAGTGTCTGGTGTACCTGCAAGAGAAATCATGCTAAGATTCAGGCGCTGCCAGCAGCTCAAGAAGCAGCAGGGGATGTTGCTGACTGGGATTTAAGGTACTGGCAGAGTGGGACAGAGAAGGGAATTTTACCCGGTGCTTCGTAACAAATCCCCTCTGGTGCACGTTAGCCAGAAAGGTCGGATGCTACTGCTTTATATGCTAAGTCCAATGAAAGGATAAACAAGAAAAGATGCGTTCCCAGCACCTTCTGAAAATTCAGCAATATAAAGCCCCATTCTTCTGCTGTCTTTTCTGAGGTAAAGACTCAATTTCACTCTCTTAAAAAAAAAAAAAAAGTGAATTATTCTTTGCCTTCCTCTTCCCTCCCCTATAGCCTTAGGCAGTAATTAAAGAGCCCTCATTTACATATTTATAATGTCTCAAAAATGGAGAATGTGTTTTTTTTAAAGGAACAGATGTATCAACCTGTCAAGACTTTTTTTAAAATCCTAAATACATTTAATTTTTTTTTAGCTCTCTTCAATATTGAAATAAAGAAGAAATTATGCAGCAGCTGTAAAACAAATTTCACATGCTTCTGCTACACTCTGTGTTGGTCAAAAGTTCAAGTTTGGAGCTTCTAATCATTGTATCAGAAACTGGACTTCCAGTAAGGCATTTAAGAACAGCAATTTACTAAAACATCTTCCCTACCAGTTCCTTAGGGCAGTCTTACCACCCTCTTAAAAATACCAACCAACCAAATGTTCAGCTCTGCTTCAAAACACTGACATATCTAGAAACAAGCTGCAGTTTGAAAAACGAAGTATGGTTTCAGTTCTGCTCTGGGATGAGCTCTCTTCAGACAGGGCTGCAGTTCACAGCGAGAGCTCTGCCACCTTGGGACTGATGGACCACGGAAATCTGCTCGCCTACAGCCAAGGGAGACTTGAATCACCAACTGAAAGAGGCCCAACATTCTCCACATCTTTAGAGAGACTCTGTGCTATGCTTTTCCTGCTCTTCTCCAGCATGCCTTCTTCCCTTGCTGCCGGGCACAAACACAGAGCAGAGCTCACTGGAAACATGTCGCCTGCTGCCCAGCCAAGTGTGGTGCAGACCCCAAAGCCTGATCAATCCCCTACCCACTGCTACCCACCCCTCACCTGAGCAAGAGACTGCCATTTCTTGAGAAATCAAGTTTTTAGCGAATAATCTTCCCACAAGAAATCTGTTTTGAGAGAAGGAAAGGCACAGGCTCCCAGGAGGGAGGCAAGGAATGGCTGCTGTGAGAGGTGTTCGAGGGCCGGCAGCACTGGGTTATGCTGGGTTCCCGTTTCCGCAGGAGATGAGCGTGTTGCCAGCCACCCTTTGGTGAGCTGTGGCTGCTGTAATTAACAAGATCTAATTTGGAACCACTTTGAACCCCACAATGGAATAAGCACATAAACCCCAACCAACCAAACAAAAACCCCAACCAACCAAACAAAAACCCCAACCAAACAAACAAAAACCCCAACCAAACAAAAAAAACCAACCAAACAAACAAAAACCCCAACCAAACAAAAAACCCTACCAAACAAACAAAAAACCCAAACAAACAAACAAAAACCCCAACCAACCAACAACAAAGCCAGCCAAACAACAACAAAAAGTCACAAAATAACAAACAAACAAAACCAACCAAACAAAAAAGCCCCAAACGAACCCGAAAACACATGAAACCCCCTTATCAGCTAATAAATTACATTTTCTACGGTGACCAAGTAGGTGAGAGGAAAAAAAGAAATCTCTGCCCTAAACTATAATTCAACGTAGCAGTTTTCAAACGTCCCTCCTCCCCTCTCGGGCCCATCCCACCACAGAACACAAGGTGGTTAATCCTGCTTACTCCATCAGCTAAGACCGAGAATTTCCTGTCCGTGTCCAGCGCGCGCACGAGGGCAGAGCATTTTTATCTAGCAAATAACGCTGATCAAGCGACAAGCCAAGCCAGAGTGAGGGCCGGAGAGGACTGCGCTGGCTAACGAGTCCGGGAGAGCGCGGGGCGGGCAAGCCGGGGCCAGGAGCCCGCAGCAGAGCTGCCGCCCCTCGGGCAGGAAGCACCGGGAGAGGGCGCTGGCAGGTGGCGGGCGCTGAGGGCCGGGCCGGCCGGGGGAGCTCGCTCCTCGCTGCGTCGGCAGAGGGCGCCGCAGGGCCGCGCCACCGCCCGCCCGGCGGCCGCCGCCCGGAGGGAGCCGGGGCCCGCCGCAGCCAGGGCCCGCCGCAGCCCAGGCTGGGGGTGGAGACCTCCGCCAGGCGCTCGGCTCTGCGGAGGCTGCGAGGCGGAAAAGCCGCTCTCCGTCGCCTGGAAGCGGGGATCCCTGAGGAGACGGGCCAGAAACAGCCCAGCGGCGCTCGGGAGCCTGTCACCGCCAATGATAAATTCAAGAAACATCAGCTCCCTCAGCGCCCGGTCCTGGCGGTGAAACGTGGCAGTCAAAAAAACCCCATCTAATTCTGCTTGACGCGTTCCTTAACATCAAACATATTTTTTAAAGTGGCTTCTTGAACTATCAGAACGTATCTTATTAATTGCGTATAATTGGATTAATTCTCTTTCCAGCATTAGGCCAGTGCCCTCCTGCAGCAGAGCAAAACACAGACCGGCGGGCAGACCTCAAGCTGCCCAGGTGGTACGCAGCTCAGCGCACACGGCCTTTACAGAGGCACAGATGCGCAGGCGTACGTCCTCACAATGTAGTAAAAGGTCTTTAAGTCTGCAATAGGAGAATTTTCAAAGATGCTCTCAAAGATTATTTTCCAGGAGAAGTTTCTAATCTATCCATGACTACAATTTTACTTCCCCTGCTAGATGTGGTACTAAAAAAAAAAAAATAAAAAAAATTGTCAAGTAAAGGGCCATTTTAATCATTAAACATTCAAAAAAGGAAGTTGTTTTAATAAAGCTTTATTTACCATAAGCTGCTAAATAGCTACTCCTGTTGGCTTTGAGCTATTAAAAAGGACCAGATGTGAGACAAAGCAGCGTTTGTTATGCTGGGTGAGGAAGAATAGATATTTGTGCTGTGCTGCTTTCCATTGTTGCTCTACAAATGTGCAGTAATCCCCAGAAGACTTTCTATCATCTTTGACTGCGAGAGGGGGAAAGCGAGCGTGTGTGTGTGTGCGTGCGCGCGTGTGGTGCCGGCAGGCACAGCTTCAGAGAGGTGGGAGCGGGTTCTCGTAATTTATGGTGGCTTGAGCTGCAAGGGCTGGCGGTTTTATCGGGTTTAAGGAAGCCGTTTCCACTGCCATGGACTTGGGAACATTTTTATACGCAGAGCCTATTATATGCAGGCATGAACAGCCAGCCGGATACACACAAAAGCAAACCCACACATGGTTTAGAAAAAAAGACAGCATGACAGCTTGCATAAGCAAGCCTACTGGACTCCTCTGGGAGGAGGAGCGGTGGTGCGCAGAAGTTGTTCAATCATGAAGCACATCTGCAGCCTGATTACAAAAGCAAAGGTGGTAGGGCTAGCTGGAAGCGCACATATGGCACTGGGATATGACCTATGCTTAAAGTATAGACGTAAAAATATTTTTTAAAACCCCTACTGTGTAAGAGTGGTATCACAGGGATGTAGAAAGATCACATCTCCAGCTCCGGAGAGTGCTCCTCTGAGCCTCGACAAGTTGGTCACCGTCCAGCACTAACCCGTAAAGCACATGAACTGCCTCCTGCACCGGCAGCTCTCACCTCCAGCCCGCTGGCTGAAATGACTGGTTTCCTCAGACCGGGAACAGCATCTGCAGATCCCAGTGTCGGATAATTGCCCTGCTGTGTGCTTATATTACAAGGCTGGTTTCCCTGCATTCCACCCAGCTCCTAGTGTCATCAGCTCTGTCAGCTTGTTATCTTTAGGGAGAACAAGGAGGGAAAAGGACACTGCAGTTTAAAACAGCAAGAGATAATAACACAAAATTAAAGGCAAAAGTGCGTAGAAGTGTGCTCCCGGGGAGCCGGGGCTGACAGACCTGCTGTAGTGCTCTCAGAGGCTTTGCACGCTCCAATATAGACAGATCTGCTAGAACAAACATTGACAGTTCCACAGCAGAATCCACTGATCCAGTGGTTTATTAAATGTACTGTAGCTTGCAGGTAAGAAATGCTAATCCTCATCGGGACAGCTACAAGCAAATGAGCCATCCCTAAAAGCTTGCAGGGTTGAGCTCAAATCACGTTATAACCAGTGTCCCTGATCACTCGTACAATAGTGCTGTGAGAAAACCCTTCTCTGATAAATTGCGAATTCCTAAACCGAGACATAATCTACCATCTCTTCCCACCTTTTGGGCTCAGTGGGAGGATTGCAGAGGAAATCAGGTGAGCATAAGAAGCGAAAAGGATTTGCGCATGTGATCCTCGCTTATTTACCTAATGAAAGCTTGTTTCTTTCCGAGGTGCTGTGGTAATATGTAAAGTACTTGTTGAAAATTCTTTGTGTTTGCCTGCAGAACGCTGCGATATGCACGAAGTGTTGCTAACATCATCTGGCTTACATGTGTTCTGGGGGCTGAGTCTATGGAGTTGCTACAAAGAATGGGTATAAACTGTCAACTTTTTTCTGTTCTCGCAAGACATTTATCAGCTGCTGAAGAAAGCCACCTGCTTAGAACCTGAAAGATGAGCTACAAAAGACAACCGAACATAAGCATTTTCTGAAGGTCCAGAGGAAGAGTAGCAACCCAACTGGTCTGTACAAATACGGTCTCAGAAGCAGCAGAAAAGAAAGAGGAGAGATGGCACTAGCAGCAAATATTTTTAACAATTTAATAAGAACCTATCAAAAAGTGTAGATGTTATTTTGTATTTGCTATGCTCCAATAACATCCCTCTTGAAACAGCCTGCTATGTAACAAACAGAGGTCAAAACCTCTTGGGCCAGCCCAAAGAAATGCTCCTAGCAAGAAACCTACCGAGCCTGCCGTGGATTAGAAATGAGAAGGATTTGCATTCTGACACCGAATGCCCCCTTACTTATCTGATGAAACTAGGCATGTTTTGGAAGTGGAACTGTACCATTTGAAGGAAATTGTCTGCTGATTTCTTCTCGTGATGCCAAACCATCACAACTTATACTCCTTATTACTGGATGGCAACAGAACAAACGTAACAATCCTCTACCCCCAAACTAAATACAGCACCAATAAAGGAATGAGAATAGGTCTGGAAATCTTTCTGCAGTAAGTTTAGCATTGTGAAGAAGGCATAGAGACAAAGGAGATGGTAATTTCTCTTTATGGTCTATAAACATATTACTCATTCACCTTCTCTTTCATCTTATGAGAACTAAGAAACCTCTCTGTAGACCAATGATTTCTGGAAGCCACTCCTTTGGAGAAAGTCACTTGAGAAGAGAGAAGGGCAGAAGAAAGAAAGGCAGCATTACCTCCATCAACAGTCTCTAGAGAACAAGGAAACTGAATAGCTGCTTTGGGACACAGGCTCTAATAACTTTGGTATCTGCCATTACCCTGGCCTGTTCTGATAAAATTTAAGTAAGGATTTACCCAACTTCCACGAATGGAAGCAAGATTAATCACAGGACAGCCAGCAAAACCTGTAAAGGCTAAATATAGTTGAAGAAATAAGGTAGAAATGGGATGGCTGTGAATTTTTGTAGCCAGATAAACAGAGTAGTCACTGACACCCAAATGATATTTTCCACACTGCTTTCAGTGGCTACCTGAACATGGCTTCTCTCAAACTCTCCACTTGTTTTGAATTATGACAATTCAGTGCTGCCGGGTGCCACTTCTTTAAAATAATTTAAAATGAAGGCACTGAACATCTATACACAACAAAACTACAGCTTTGGTGAGCTCTACAGTCTATTTTATCATCTTCATTTTAAGGCAGCTGATGAGAGATCCATCCATATTAATCCTTCTGGACCTATAGAATACAAATGAAAACCCATAGCATTTGGTTTTATTGAACTGTCCTGCAAACAAATGTCCAATATTTCATTACTGCCAAAGCCTAAATGATAAGAAACCTTGCTGACACAGTCTGGGTAAAATGATCCAAGCTCAGACAAGCAAAACAAGTGACTGTGTATCCCTCAAGGAAAACGTTTTTGTACGTACACAGTGAAGCACTGTGCGAACACAATGCATTGGGAGGTTTAAAATGTGACCACTATTTATGTAAGTCTCAACAGCTAATATTCAAGCAAAAGTGACAGATCCATGAAGTTTTATGGAGAAGTTTGGAACTATTTTTTTAAATCCTGTAGTTGATTTTGAAAACAATGTAACTTAAAAACTAGCTCCAACTGCAGCACCTTCGTACTGAGAAAGTCAAAGCTGCACACATCCCTACTATATGATGATCTATTCATGTAGTCCTTGCTTTTCCTGTTTCAAGTGCCCATAACTCTAGTAGGCTGAAATTCTTCTAGACACCTAGATCACAAAACACTGCAGGAGCTTTACACAGTAAAGTCTGCTGCCTTCAAGAAAGGTTTTAAGTGAAACACCAGTGATCATCTGAACTGCCCCAATTCTGTTTTCTCCTTATCTTATCACCTGAAAGTACCTTTACATCTAAAAATTGGTCTTTGAGCACTGCCAGGGGCCCAGACCCAGTCTACAGGCAAATGAAGGGAATTTTACACATACCATTAAATAAGTTTCAAGTTATCAAGAATCTTAACAGACAGATCAGTTTTCAAAGGTTTGATGAATTCCAAGGTTAAAGATCTGTCACCTGCTCAGTTCACAAACCTCTTGGGATAATCAGGAACAGATTTATGCAGCATTTCTACTGAGAGCACAGATCTTTTAGTTGTACCTCCACAAGGTCTCCCATGCTCAGGTTATAGCACAAGCAAAGCTGAAAAGGCATTTGGCAGAATACAACATGGCTATTGAGCAGGTGTTTTAAAATCCTCTCAAGTATTTCAAAGCAGCAACTATACAAATGCTAAAATGGGCCTGAACAAAAGCTACCGTGATGGCAAAGACTAGAAATCAATGTGGTGTCCTCTGTTAAGAAGAGGAGGGCACAGTTCCCATTATCACCCCTGCTGTTTCAACTGGAACAGGCCCGGAGCGATCCTGACAACCGCCTTACGAACTGAAGTAGGTAGACTTCCCATTTTTATTACAGACAATGTAGACTGAAACACTATCGCTAATGAATTATTTACAGTGCAGTCCATAAATTAAGACACCTAGACTGTCTTATGTTTTTCATACCACCGTTATTATTACAAAATATCTGCCCAGAAGCTTTTTCCCATAACTGCAGGGCAAAGTTAGCCCTGTGAAGAGAGACCTGAGCTCTTCTCCTGACTAACCACCACCAAACACTCCAGCTTCCTTGGCTTTCCAGTTGCATCGAATGCTCCTCAGGGTAGATGCTATCTCCACCAAATACATGTGAAGTGCCTAACACGAATCACAATTCAGACTGAATGAATTCAGACACGTGCAGGTGTAATATAAACAATGAAAAGTGATATGATCATATCTTTAACGTATGTACTACTCTCAGTTCAGGATAAAACATCTAATAGTACCCTTCCTGCAATTTCAAGAAAGAATTTCCAATGTTCAGTCAGATTTCCAAATATGGAATTAAATTAACCTGATAAATTTACACTGTACATCCAGATGTCATCTGGATAAAAGCAGTTTAAGTCCAGATGGCATTTTCTTTTCTTCTACTCACTTCCTTTCCTTCTTATTTTTTGTCAAAATGGTTACTATGACACAGTGTAACAGACCTCAAAAAGCTACACACTTTCCTCCTTTGTTCCCAACAGCAACACTAGAGACTCTAGAGGTCAGCTTTATAGCCTTCAAGTTTTTCTGAAGCCCTGCCTGATTAGACGTATTCTAGAGCGACTTTCATTCTGATCAAACCTGACGTGCTGGCGACACACATACAAAGCTGGCAGAGCAGCCATGCAACAAAGTGTTCAGCAGGCAGGAGGAGGTGTAACATCTTATTTGAAACAATGCATAGCTCCCCCCAAAAGGAAACGAGTATCCCCTTTGAGAAGGTTCCCATGAACTCAAGGAGGGATAGGTTATTTTGACAATTCCAAGCCTTGCAGAGAATAAAACTGCTTCTATCCAACTTCCCACCCTTTGCTCTTGATTTTTTGTCATCCTTGAGCGGCAGCATTTTGGCACCTTCGCCCCCCCATGTATCTGATGGTTATAAAATAACAAAATTTGGAGGGATATCTTTTGAAAGATGGTTCATTTTTTAAAAAGCCTAGTCACTCACTATGTCAGATTACAGGATTAAAAAGATACCTGCCGACTGCATGGCTGATCCAAGCAGGGATATAAAAGGAAAGGGCAGGCTGGCACAAAACAAGCCATGCTGCAGGAGCAGCCCATTTGCACCTGTCCCATCTGGGACAAGGGAACTGATTCAGTGAGTTAGTATCAGATAGGAAAGGTTTTAATTTTTTTCCTCATTTTGCTTCTCTTGACAGAAATCAAACCACAAAGAATAAATTATAGTAAACAGCAGCTCTTCCTTCCAAACAAAAAAAGGTCTCTCTAGCTTGCACTACTTCAAATTAAGGACTTCTTTGAGCCATACTTACCCAACTTTTCTATAGGCCAAAAACCAAACCTGTCTCTACTACCCTTCATAATATATTCAGTCACCAGTCCTGGATAAGGAAACTTGTAGTCTTCTTACTTTTCTAAGCTATCCACTGTCTAAGAGTTAAGCTGTCATAGTTCTTCCTTCTAAGGTGAGGGTGGTATTCAAAAAGGCAGACAGTAAACTACTAAATAATGCAGTGCTCTATCTTCTATCTATACACTTCTCAGCTTATGATTTCACCTTTCTGACTGTACAAAGCGTATGAAGCAGCCATGCACCTATGTAAACGTCTTCTACCGACAGCTGACTCCTTGGCTATTCACAAACAGCAAAGTGGCAACAAATAAACAAATCCTGAGGTGAGCTGCAGGCCAACAAGAACAATTTTAAAAGAAAAACCTAAGAGAACAAAACTCAGCAGTCGTTTTACAGGTTGGCACAAATACTGGCAATGTACGGGCAAATGAGATAGCTATAATACAAAACATGTCAAAGTACAATCTCCTCCTACTTCTGTGAAATACCACTGGAGAAAGCATGACTTTTCAGTTCTTTTCAGCTGCTACTTATCTCCTTTAGAACAACGAGAATTATTTGACAATCTTCTCTTTATCTTACCAGCTCAAATATAGAAGTCTTACTGTAATATGTAGTGACCATCTGTACAGCAGGACAAAATCAGGGCATGAACCCTTTCTTGACTCCAGAATGTTCTGTTAAGAAGAGAAGTTGTATATGCAAGCAAGTAGTAAGCTATGTTATGTGCAGACAGAACCCTATCCTGAATAACTGAGGACCTGGGCCTGTCCATGAAGACACAAAAAGATGTGGATTGAAAGTCATTTCTATCAACAAGCAAGGGAAGAAAAAAAAAAAAAGACACTGGCACAAAGTTTGTAGAAAGTTAAGCAAAAGTAATCACTTTCCTTTGCAATCATTAAAGCGCTATAAAGATCTTTGTAAGATTTTTTAGCCAAAAAAATCAGCATTTAGTAATCACCTACCCTAATTCGATCTTAAGCTCATTAACAATAAACAAAGAAACAAATGGAAACCCTAAAATCCCAGTTTTGTAACTGTAAAAATACTATGTATTAATTCCTCCTAAGATTAATTAATTCCCTGAAAATATCCCGTAATGCTACAGAGAAAAGTCAAAAGTCTGTGGATTCTGGCTTCACAGAACGATGACCTGCTACCACCAGCAAGTGCCACCCATTCATCAAACAAGCTGACTATTTTCAAGCTTCTTCCCATTTTGCTTTCCCTGAGAAGGGACCCAGCTTACACCTGAGTATTCTTAGTAGGCCTTTTAGTAGGCCTGAAAAAATTGAGGGCGATGCGTATGACATCATATCGCAAGGTTTGACTCATTTTCACTTCTGAGCAACGGAACTGTACTGTATACTTTTCAAAAATGTTAAGTGGGAAGGTATTTCACTAGGAGGTTGACTTTAGTCTGGGGAGCCAAACTTGCTCTTCTCTGCCATGCTGATAGTCCAGTATCTTCTGCAGCAGAGATGTGTTGCAGGAACCCAGCTGCATCTTCTCTAAGTGATGTGTCCAAGGTGACAACACAGGCAATTTTGAACCTTTCACCTAAGTGCCAGACAGGGTCCTAACATCTAAGTCTTTCCTTCCTCATCTATCGTAAGAACATGTTGAAAAATCTTGTAGGTTGTCCTGTTCTATTTCTAGTAGATGTCTGGAAAAGATTCATTCTCAGAAATGGTTTAAAACCAATTTAGATGCTCACTTTGTGGGATGACTCTCTCATTTCTTTTCAAGTCTCTCAATTACCACTAACAACCTCAGTTTATTGCTGCCACCCATTCAGACTCAGTGTATCAGAGTTGCCATCTTCACCCTCCTCCCTTTTTAAGATTCTATTTAGAGACTTGATCAAAAGCCAGAAAGGCCTGGTTTATATTATCTGCAATTCAAGTTTGTTTAAACCTCAGTATCATAACACAAGTGCTTTTAATACATCACACCTGTTCTAGAGCAGAGAGTTACTAATGACTGCACAGCAACTGCAGTGCTATTATACAGCTATGGGAAAAAAAAATCTGATGGGTTCAAGAAGAAAAGTCCCTTAGAGCTTTCTGACTGGCCTGTGAAAAGTAATTCACCAGCATAAATATTTTTCAGAGTAAGCCTCTTTCCCTGTGAAAACCAACCGAGCTGCTGTGGATTAAATTAACACACACAAGTACGTACATAAGCGCATACATAACAGGATGAAATGCTGGGAAAGAAACAAGTTATAGGCACAAATGCATGTAAACGCTTTCTTGCCAGACTGAGCAACAAATCCTAAATGTTACAGAACACAGGACAAAAATTCACATGAGTGATATTTAGCAGACTTGTTCCCGAAGCAGAGATTTTATTCTGAAGTTTAACTCCTCTATAATGCAGAACGTTCCTAGCGCTGCCTAGATTTTTATGGAACATCCCTTGTACTAAATTATACAGGGAAAATCATGGGAAATATACATTCTGTATCATATTGCCATGTCCCTACCTGTGAGAAAGTGAATTTTTAAATTAGCCTAAAAAAATTCATCAAAAAAAACCCACGTTCAAGAATTGAACAAGCAATTTAACACTCAACAGAACGAAGCAGCATTTAACACCAACGATGACCCAGTGGGCCTCCTCACAGGTTCAGCCAAGCATGGGCTGCCTTGTCAGTCTCCAAGAACTAAGTGGGGCCGGCACATAGAAGGGAGCCACTTAGGACACGCACTGGCAAGGAAAATATCAGAGTTGGAAGGTCATATAAATTGCCAGACATGGAGACAAGATCTGTCAAAAAGACAAACTACCTAACAATTTTAACCTATTGGCTAGAGCTGTCCATGTCAGCATAATGTTAACATATATTATAACCTCACTGCAAAAAAAATCACCTGTGTAGATGGAAGAGAACTGCAGCAAAACTCGCCCTCTTCTTCTGTTTAGACAGGAACTCATTCTAACAGAGGCTTAAGGAAATATCTTTGGTTTTTTTCCATCTGACCCCAACATATATATTAGAAGTTAAAGAAATATCATTAATATGTTAAAAACGTGGCTGTCAATTTCTCTGCAGTTACAGAGTTTATGGAAGGATCCATCACAGGCACCTCTATTTTCGGGTAACAGCAAGTTTTTAAATTACTACTATTTTTATTTATTTTTAAAATAAAAGCTTTTCTGAATAATCATTGCAACTGTTAAAAAAGAAAGGTGGGCATTTGCTAGGTAGGAAATGAACTTTATGTTTTACATCATCTGTACTTTCCCCAACTATTACAACTCAATCATAATTACGGAGCTGTGGTTGTTCCTCTACCAGACGTTGATGACTCTCCATTTTTAATGGAAAATCATCTCATTATTTCACTTCTGGTTAGACCACTGCAACTTTTCGAGGCAACATGATTCTTACTTGCCATCTCAAATATCCACTGCTTTGCCATTTATTGCCTTTGTCATCCCTCCTCTGGCCTTATTTGGATCAGCGTTAAAGAGAAGGCCTTTGGGAAGGCCTGGAAGTATTTGTCAAGTTAGTAGGTGGGACGCTTCCCTTGGAGAGAGTATTAACCTAAACCTCCAGGAATACTTTCAGGGAATCCTGATATTGTTAATCCTCCAGGGTTTATGCATGAAATGTGACATTTGAGATTAGCTCAGAAGCATCTGTTCGTAATGCCTAGAACCGAACCTTCAAGAATGTACCACATATCATTTTCAGAAAAAGACACCTCCCTAAAGCTTCATTTCCCTGTTGAGCCACAAAAGCAAAAATCCGATGATTATAAAACTGACCTGCATTACAATCCACGAAATAAAACATGAAATTCAAATGACAAAACTCCCTGCAAGCTCCGTTAGGGTAGACTCCACTTAATGGTGCATACCCTACCTCGAGTAATTTTTTTGTTCTTGGAGAATAACTCAGGATACTTAGACTTGCATGTCAATTTGCATAGTAATTAGCCTGTGAGGCAGCTGATCAATTTAAAAAAAATAGGCAGCAAACAGAAAACAAAAATTTCTGGATTTCTGTTTTTTTCTTTGCAGGGGGATGGGGTGGTGTACTTTTGTTTTTGTTGTTTGTTCATTTTATTGAACCTTTTTCTTCTAAACATAATAGAAGCAGGAGCCAATTCTGAAGGATTTGTAAGGCCAGTGTATATTTCCGCCCAGTTATTCAAGCAGGCAGTAGGTATTCACGAGTACTGAGAGATGCACATAATTATGCCTGAATGATCACTTATCCAGAACGAAGAGCAACTGTGAAACATCTATCGGTCTTTGTTCCAGGTCAGAAGTTTCAGCTAGCCATTTAAAAAGAAAAAAAAAAAAAAAAGCATAATGTGGATGAAGCAAACAATACACCAAGAACCATGAATACTGAATATGCAAATCAAAGCGTTTCAGAAACATAGAAGCTCTAAAGTTAGAATTAGTCTGCCATGTGTTGCTCAACATACAAAATGTTTGGTTCACCAAAGAGACATTAACAAGGCATAGTAATTCTTTTAAAGGATGCATTATCTGCTTAGGGTAGCAATTTCCTACTGATTGTGATAGATATCCTGTTGAATTTCTTTTAACCAGACACTAAGCAGGATATACCCAACAGTAGCTCAAGGCAACCAAGGAGCCTTCGCTGAAGTAGTGAATAGCATGCAACAGCATCTGATACACTTGCAGGGTCCAGTTCCTGTATTCTGTCACCTTCAGATGGTCAGAAACAAACTGAAGAGCTGTAAGTTTCCCACGGCCTCTGAGTACAGAGCTTCTCAATGCGTGTCCATTTCTACTTCTAGGTTGGCATAATACAGAAGAGAGTGATGTTGGGGTCAATTGCTGTCTAAAACCTCTCCTGTGAACGCCACAAAAGGGAACTAATTTCATCTGGTTTTATTCTATGCTAACGATCCTAACAACAGACATACTCATCAGGGCTCTTAAAGAAAGAGTATGTATGAATGCTCTACAATGTTCCATGAAAACAAATTGTGAAGATGCCTAAAAATGCTCATCACTTAAAAACCCATACCTTTGGCATACCATGTTTGGTACCATATTAAATGATGCATTCCATCAATCCAGCAAAGTCTGAACAGAGACAGTATGGCCATACCTACTTTGGGGATTTTCATTCCTTCCCATTGTCAACAGCATCTCACATGGAGACGTAGAAAGGGCAGAGCTGCAGCTACTACACTGCAAACCTGCAGCAAGACATGGAAAGTGACCAACACTTTGCTCTGGGTGCCTGTGGAAGCATGCAGTCTGTTTGCCTCTAGCATTAGTGCTGCTGGTGGAAATACTAGCAAGTGTGGACAGCTGCTGTAAAAAATACTTTGAAGTAACCAAACTTATGCCTCAGTCTTTACCGGTTCCGATAGCACAGCACAAATCTTCATCTGCCTTAAAAACAAATCAATGAGATGAAGAACGGAGTTGTTTTGGCCAACTTTGCTTCACTGACTTGAGGTGAAAAAAAGACCATGGCAGAAAGCTGGAATTAATTCAAAGTAAAAAGCAGTCGGTTTTATCCTGCCCTTCTACACAGCAAGACAAGAAAGGAATACTAACTGACTCCTAATCACATCCAGGACAGTTTAAAGCTAAACAACTCCTCATTTTTAAATGTCATCTAAAAAAACAATGAATGAGTTAGGCTTTAAACCTGTTCTTTCTTCAGGGAAAAGAAATAGCAAAGGTATTTAAAATTAAACAGGACATTCACAATTAATCTGCTTTTTAATTAACTTACTCTGCTGCTGTAAGTGATTCTGCATTTACTCTCATTCTTTTGAAAATTCCAAAGTGCTACTTCTGACCTGTGATTTACTGTTGCCGTACATCTTTATAAGCAGTACTTTAGTTTAAGTGGCAGTTGCATATTAATTACAAAGTTAATTATGTGCTATGTAATCATGCTGTAATTCATTAGTTTACTCCACAGTGTGAAAGGATAATGCTAAATGGAAGACCTGATGCAGAGTATTTTAGTAATTTACATTTTTGCATCAAATATTCAAAATATCAACCAGAAATCATTGTCTGCACTTAAGGGAGCCTACAAAAATGCTCATCATGACTCTCCTAACAATTATGCTTAAACTTTTCCTCCTTAAAAAAAAAGTTGCAGCAGTTTTAGCTGCTCAAACCAGGGCAAAGTATCAGCAATCCTGGATGAGTTCAAGTACCCAAATTTGGTGCTTGTTGATATGATTCTTCCTCAAAAGACAGGCGCTCTCTGCTTTCTGAAATCTGGTTTCTTTAAGATGTTTTCCCTTGAAAGCCTAACACCCCCCCCCCCCCCAAGCATCCAGTAGTATAAAACCCAAAGACACAAGCTACAGGCTTTTATGATTCTTAACTACTGACACTCTACATAAAGTACCTATAGCCAGACAATTTACTACTCATTTCTGTCTGAAAAGTGCAGGGAAAGGCAATTCCTGTTTGCACAGATCTCAAAGTAAGTCTGTTACTACAGATCTATGTTTCCCAACAGAAATATTCAACACAGATGTAAATATTTATTTTTAAGAGAACGACTTTTTGGTGAAAAATGAACGAGGCACAATACCATAAAGCTGTCCTCTGTCCAAGGTTTAATTATCCCTGGAACTATCCAGATTACTCTGATCAATAGAAATACAAAACCTAATTCTTACAAAGATTCTCATAGTCATAAAGAATTCCTTCCCAGTTTTCAAGCCCCGCTTCCCCCTCCCTGTGGGAAGTATTCCAACATTTTGTATTCTTCATCAAGAACTGCTGGCTTTCAACACTTGATTCTTCACAAATTGTAATCTTTTTTTCCTTCCACTACCTATCACTGCGATGCAAAATGACGCTTTTCGTGTGGTATTTAAAAGTCAACAAAACTAACACCATAAAAACCACGATAAAGAACACTTTAAAACCCATGATAAAAAAAAAAATATTACAGATAGAAAAATAACTATGCAAAGGGTCTATGCTTTTTCAGCATGTACTTCATCTCTGTACCTTGGAGCTATTTTCATTTACAAAAACAAAAGCAAGGCTACTGAAGAAAATCTAGATGGGTATCATGAACAGAGTTCTAAACTGTTGTGCAGTTTTGACTGAATATTCTTTATTATTGGGCAGGCTGCATCAACAAAATGAAGCCCTAACTGTCCAAACAAACATCAACAGATTTGCAAATCCATGACTGAGTTTGCAGCACCCCCAGAGTCCTGTCTCATGGACTTGAGCAATTTTCCCTTGGAAGTCATTTGGGAAAAATTATGAATCTGTATTTTTACAGGCAAATTATGAGAGTCAAACGACTAAGAGCTTTGCACTCCTTAAAATTCTTAAAGCTTTGTTGATAAAACATCATAGGGACCATAAAATAGGAAAAAAAAAAAAACAAAACACTCAGAGTAATTAAAGTTCCAGTGAATAAAATGGAATTAATGATAAAGTACTACTGAAAATTTAAATATAACAAAATACTATCCTGCTTGATGCTACTTGAGTACTATATGTATTTATGTAGGGTTTGAGCTAGTCCCTTATAGAAACAGCAATTATAGAAAATGCACGTGCACCGGTCGCTTTTTAAAAAACAAACCTGAAATCCATGTAAAAACCCTTTATGTGCTCTGAAGCCTCAACTAAAAATAAATAGTTCTTTCGCCTTGAACACTGTGGTCATGGATTTTGCACTAAGAAATGTAGTTTAAAAATTAATTTCAAGCTTTACTAGAAAAAAGAAACAATAAATATTTTGCCTAATATTAAAGGAGAACCACAGATCAGGGGAAGAGGTAATTTTACTTTCAAACTTATACAAGTACCACAACAGCTAAGAAAAAGGAAAGCATTTGCTCCCCCTTTAGAAACAGGCACAAGACATTTAATTTTCTATGTAAAGTTAGTATTTGTTGATCTGTGTCATTCATTTAGGTCTGCAGGGACAGGGTTACAGTTCTACAAACATCTTTGGCTTCTATTTTGGAACAGGTATCTAACATATGTATTGTTAGAAAGTGTACAGTATGGAAGAGATCCTGTATTCTGTGATTTATAGAATTGAAAAAGCTTTTTTTTTCTTTTTTTTTTAATATATGATGATACATCCAAAATCCAACACAAAAACCAAAATACAGCTCAAACTCTCTCTAACATTTTAGTCCGTGGTAGAATGTTCTAGTCTTCTATTTCTATATGGTGGTGTAAAACACAATTTGAAGAGCAAGTAAAGCTTTCCAAAAAATCAGGATAATTCATTTCATTTCATTTCAATGGAATATGTTTATATGGTTGATTCATCCTTTAGGTTCTTCAGAGATTTCTACTCAGTAAAAAAAAAAAAGAAAAAAAGGAAATTTTGGGTTGGTTAGTGACTGTTCTCCTACCTTAGCAGAAGGACCAACAACCCTAGCTTCAAATTTTCACTTTGCTGTGGATTCTTAACCGTTAGCCATCTCACATGGAGAGTCTTCAGCCTAAGCTGATCATCCAGGTTCCATCAATGGAGAGCAGCATTTTCAGAGGGCAATCTGTCCCTTGCTAAGACGAAACGGGAGGCACAAATTGCTCTCTGTCCATTCATTATAGACTAAGTCTAGAACATCTCTCAAGAAACCAGAGCCTTCACTGACTTGGAGGATGATGCAGACTCTTTAGTCCCTGTCTCATTTTTGAAAATGAAACTTTATTTCCTCGACACTTCTGAAATTTTGTGTTAATGTTACGAAGCACATTAATTTTCATTTGGGTAGAATTACAAGATTCTGAAAAGAGAGTTCTTAATTATTACATGATCCTTAGTTTCTCACTATAAAAACATTAGAGTGTTTTTTAGATAATTAGTAAGACCTATCTTATTGTAAATTACATGTAAATATGTTACTGTACGTTTTAATTGCCCATGAGGGAAAATATAAGTACAGTCACTTCCAAAAATCGCTGAAAATAAATATGGTGAAAAGACCTTTCCAAAGGCTTTCTGTTTTCTACACCACAGATATTTTATGTAATATATTCAGTAATACATAAGCCTCATTCTCTACACTAAGGTGCAAATGTACATATTTTTCAAGCATAATAAACCAGGAGGAATTTATCCATTATTTGGATAAATAATGTCAGGGGATCTGGGGAAGCTGCATTCCACTCCTGTATCATTCCTCTCACGGAACCCTGAGCAAGTCATGGGGTCTTCCTAGGCACTTGTTTAGCAGCGGTGACATAGAGACAATACACTTTCCTGGGGTGTTATGGGAATAGACACATAAAATTATGATCTACTCAATGAGACCGATCACACAGGTAACATAAAAGTATCTGGATGAAGTATATTGCAATACAAGTGTTTTCTTTATATTGCAATACAAGTGTTTTCTTTATATTGCAATACAAGTGTTTATCTTGCAATACAAGTGTTTTCTTTATCTTG
>JANIJG010021628.1:79741-154812 GCA_024611175.1 Megaceryle torquata
AAAAGTAAGGATTAAAAAAAGAGACCAAAAAGAAAAAAAAAAAACAAACCAAACACCCCCCCCCCCCAAAAAAAACCCACAAAAACAACAACAACCAAAAACCAAACCAATCTTATGACTTAGAAATAATTAAAAGCAAGAGATTTAGATAATGTGTCAAACCTTGCAGATATTGGAACAGTTATTCAGCTGTAGAAGTACCTTAGAAAGAAGAGACAAAGTTTCTGCTGCTCAGGATGAGAGTGTTACTAAAGATAATAAAAGATTGTTCAAAATAATATAATTTATTTGCCTCAGGTCTCAAAAAATCTTTTAAGAAGTTGAACATGGGGCAAAGGCCTTCATCTAATGCAAACAAGAGGGAAACAATCACACTTCAGATGTGAGAAAAACTCAAGGATCTCATTATGTTCAAATAAAGGAACATTATAAGCACTAGGATAACCTCCAGACTCAGTGTGATGTCTGTATAGAAAAGACAAATCACAACAGATGCATTTGATGGCTTATTTCCAGCTGAAAGAAAGAATAAGCCAAAATAATGTTGCAAGGAATTTGAGAAATTTAAGCTGTACAGTTTTTGAAAGCTGTTTACAAGAAAGGCTAATTTAAACTGGAAGAGACACATAGAAGGTAAACTAGACACGGGTAGTAGACCAGAAGACCTTCATTGGTATAGCTCATTGAAAGAAAGATTAGGAGAAGATAGGATTTTTTCTCCACAAGGATGCCATGGAGGTAAACAGCAAGAAGGTAAAAAGATTATTTAAGATAAATGGTGAACTTGGCACGAGAACAAGTAAAGACAGACTAGTCAAGCATAAATTTAAGCTGTAAATTGGAAGAAACTTTTTAAGAAACAGAGGAGTGAAGTTATTTGACTCAATCATTCAGTAAGAGTACAGGAACAAATATCTACTCGTACAGATAAATATTTAGAAAGGGATTTTGTAATGTCTGTGATTTGCCTATACAGGAGGGGACTGGTCCTATATCATGAAGGTGCTCTTCTGATCTTCTGTTCCTATTTTCCTGCTCTAGGTCATCATCATGCAAGTTCTTGGTGCCATGTGGTCTAATTTTATACCACAACTGCAAAAATAACAGCTCGTTTCAGATTTATGAAAAACCTGTCCTGCACACATAAATAAGCATAAACTGATTTATACAGAAGCTTTTTTATGTTTGTACACTAGGTGTGTATTCTGTGCCTGAAAGCAGCTGCTGTCCAAGTTGGTAGCCTCATATGCTTGCTGACCGTGCATCCCTTTAGATATCTATAATATTCTCTTCTATATCTTACTAAGTCTCTCTAGGTTCACTTTAAGGACAATGAAAAGGAATAGACATCTTCAGGGCTTGATTCATTCAAAATGTTTTACACGACTGTATTTGAAAGTGCAAGATGAATTGTATCCTAATTAAGCCTATTTCTTCTTCATAAAGAAATCTCAGATAAGCTGCATACCTCCTGGGCTACATCTATACTCATAAATTAAACACTGCCAAGGATTGTTCTGTGGTACTGGTACTCAGGGATCTAGAGTGTGAAATTTTCAGAATGGTCCCTGGCATGATTTTGACCTCAGCCAGCTAGCACTCTCCCCAAAAATTCCTGTGTACAGTCTGGGATTTAATATGGGCAGGAACTGTTCTCAGTGGGCAGTGGAATTTATTGCTATGTACACAGACTGTTCCATGCCAGTTGGCCTCCACTGGGTACATCTTGTTTAGTAGGATGATGTGTCTGCACTAGATAGACACCAATCTGTAGTAGCTTCTCTTCAGGAGATCAGTGCAGTGTTGGGTGTCATAATTTTAGGAACTTCATTCATTTTGCTTTCTTAAACTGGTATTTCAGTAAATTCAAGGAATCTCAATAAAGCTAACCAACATGGGAAGGCAAAGTAGGATCCACTGATCAAAGGTAAGAGGATGTTATAATTCAGTAAAGTGAGGCTGTACTGAAGCTCACATTATGACCTTAAAATTCATGGGTTTTTAAAAATAGTTTTAGGCCATTACAGGTTAAAAGTAGCTCATGCCACTAATCTAGATTTTCTTTAGCTATTTATTCTCCAGGTCATATAGTCGCAGCTACAAATTGTAGCAGTTTTTTTCCTTACCTTGTTTTGTCAAGTCAAATATTTAGAACAGAAAGATTTAATATCCTCCTAAAGGGAGAATGTATTCAATGTTTGTGAACTGCTGTCTTCGTATGCCTTCAGAATCAAAAGCAGAGAAAAATTTTAGTGATGTCACAAGCTCAGTTGTCTCATTTCATACATCTTTTGTCATTTTGTCTGCCCATGGCCACTCACTCTTAATTATTTGGAATGAATGGAGATATAAAGACTTTCAAAGCTAAAGCATGCAGAAAAAGGTGTAACATAATATTAATCATGAGAAGGCTTTCTCCCCCACTTTGAAGAAAAGTTATTTGTATTACAGTTGTGATTCCTGCTGCAGAGGTCATGACTAATGGCAATTTTTACATTAATCATAGGCCTGAATGAGATTTATTTCTTTATGCTGTTTTGGTGTGTGTGTGCAGCAGGGAAACAATGTGCACAGTCGCAGACAGAGGTAGGAGTTAAACTGGAAAAGCTTATTTGAAGCCATCAAGAGTAAGATCAATTTTACTAGGCATTGTGCAAATATTTTTCTGGAAAACAGTGTCTGTACCAACCTCCCCTCTTCAAATATAGTTGGCAGAGAAGAGGAAAGACAGAGGCAAAGGATATATTTAAGATCAGAGATGAGTAAAAAAGAATGCAAATAAATCCAGGGTCTCCTGACCCTTAGCCCGGTAGTGAATTTATAGGTTTCTTTAGTTTTCTTATGAAACCAAAGCTACAAGCTGTCTAAAGGCACAGTATTAGAATATATAGATGTATAGGGTATATAATAGCTGTAGATCATGTAGATATACCTAATTAAGTAAAGTTTTAATGAACTGCTTTGGGTAATCCTACCAGTCTGTCTATAATAACATAGAGCTTCATATGGCTGCAAAATTTGTTTGAGACATTGGGTGAAAAGTTAGGCACTTCATTCCTACTGAGTTTTGCATTGCTGTTACTGCTTAGTGGTAAAACCTGAACTAGCTCAGCCAAATCTTTTATAATGACATATGGTGATAGGACAAGAGGCAGTGGTTTTAAAGTAGAGCAGGGTAGATTTAGATTAGACATTAGGAAGTTCTTTACTATGAGGATGGTGAGACACGGGAATAAGTTGCCCGGAGATGTTGTGGATGCCTCATCCATGGAAGTGTTTAGGACCAGGCTGGATGAGACTCTGAGCAACCTGGTCTAGTGGGAGGTGTCCCTGCCCATGATAGGGCAGGTGGAACTATATTATCTTTAAGGTCCCTTCCAACTCAAGCCATTATATGATTCTATGATCTGTGAAAGCTGTGGTATCTGTAGTATAGGCAGACTTAGCAAAGTGAACTCTATTATATACAAATTTTGATAATTCCCCAGCACTTTGGTTTATTAATATATATTTTCATTTCTCCTTTTCTTCCCCCATCACAGACTGGAAAATTGCTGATGATAACAGTGTCATGCACCATGGATTATAATGCATTATGTCACCTTTGTTAGGTTTTCTACAGATTTATAACTCTGGTAAGTGCATTTCCTTCTGCTGTTGTTCTTCTGCACTCTCAGAAAAGTAACTTACCAGCCCAATAAAAGGATGATTACTGGACACAGTCCAGTTGTGGTTTCTCTTGAGAACTTTAAAACAGCCAGGATGGAAGAGGAACTCTGTTAGATTCTCCTAGTCTTGTTGCAGTCAGGAAAGCCTAAGGGCATGCATCACCTCATGTGTGGCTTGTTCTGTTTGCTTTTACATTTGGCAGGCTCCTATGACTAAGGAATGTACATCCTTGAATCAAAACTATCTATACAGTGTGAGCAATCGTTACATCTGATTAGGAAGCATGAAAAGAAACACACATGTGGTTGACTCTGCTCCTCTGATGTCTGTGGCTTTTTGCTGACAGGAAGGAAATCCTTTTTAAAACACTTTTTTTAGGAGTTCAAATAGACTTCAAACTATGTGAGCCAAAACTTGCTCTCAGTTACACGCATGTACTCCTATTGACTAGACTATGAGAGCGCAGGCATCTTTCCAGAGAGAACCAGCTTTGCTTTGTTTTTATGAAGCATTTCTTAATCTACATTAAACTTACAATAAGATATCCAGACTAAGTTTCCACACAACCTCTCTCCCCTCCCTCCTCTCTCTTCCTCCAAAGTCTTTGTTAAGTATGAATCACAACTTGGTGAGCTGTACAAGGATGTTCACAGACAGAAGGCTCAAGGGAATTGACTCATTGTCAAGGAATGATGACATTTTCTGTAGAGTGGAATTGTGTTGACTCTTCTTCATTTGGACTAGCTCTTGAGCTATTAAGTTTATCTACATCAGGTAGGAAAGTGCAACACACACACCTGGGTCAGCACCTCCCAAACATTTTACATTATTTACAAGGTGCAGAAAAGTACTGCCTAAACTGTTGCTAAGGTTGTACAACTCAGGCTCTCTGTTTAATAAGCTCACCATCTCAGTAAGAACAGCACTGTAGCATTCCAACCTTATAGTTTCTAATTCCTGAGCTAGCTTATTGTCTTCCATCACAGAAACCTCTTTGCAGTTATAGACATGAGGTGAACGTGTCCAATGGCTTGAAAATGCCTGCTGTGTGTCCTCTACGGGCCTTGAACAACTTTAGTCATTCTGGTTGGCATGTGAGTTCAGAAGCACAGTTCAAAAATATGCATAAATGACTCAGGTAACTAACAAGTCCACAGGCTTTCTAAAAATCAGTTTCCATAGACACTTAGACCTGAATTCATTCCATGCAAATTTAGGCCCTTTATTGAGATAGCTAGAGAATATCTTCAAAGTCTGATCAAAGTCTTTTCTGTTCTTCTGGAAATGCTGATTTCTCTCCATTAATTACAGAGGAAGTGCATGGCAATGTCACTCCTGGGTTAGGTGTTTCAATGAAATGTTTAGTTTTAGAGCTGAAATCAAACTTGGATCTTTTCCTTCTCTTTCAAACTCTCTCAAAATCCAGTTTTGACATTGAAAGGCTGTTAGAAAAAAATTACATTGACCAGTGATAGAGTGCATCATTTTCTACACATCTGGAACCTCATCCATTAAATATTCTCTAACCTATATTTATGCTGTTGATTATTTCCCTGTAAGTATGTCATCTTTCACTTGTCTCTGTTAGGTAGCATCTTGGGTTTTATCTAGGTTAACATGTTTGTGAGTGTTGATAATTTTCCATTAAACATTTCCATAGTGTTTTTAATAATATGAACATCTGCCTTGGGTTAGTGTTAGAAATAACAAAATAGACAAGCTAGTTTGCTGTTTGTTTAATTTACCAATGGCAATAAATTTTCTACATTGATTGTGTCAAGATTTAGCATACATGAGTACTATGAAACTGCTTATTAATGTTTAGGTTCAGAAGCCATAATTACCAAGTCTGGCACTTACATAAGGTGATATGATTATAGCTAGAAGTCTTGATGAAGTCAGAAAGGAATCCAGCTATTAGGAGAACAATGTTTCATCTATCCTTTCATTTCATCTAAAACTTGCAATCAATAAATATGTTTGTGATGATTGTCTAAAAATTATTCTCAACACAGACAAAAGAAAAAATCTAATTGTACTGCACAATTGTTTAAGTTACATATTCTGAAACAGATACATTATCAGAACTTAAACAGAACTCACTACATTATACTGCTTACATTACAAGACATACACTGTTATCATAATACACTATATATACCATATTCTGGTCTAAGTGGAAACTGCTTCCAGTACAGAAGAAAAAAGCAACCAGAGCTTTTAACTTATAATTTGACTATCTGAGAATTTTACACACAGATGAACATTTTTGAAGGATTATTCATTCTGCCAAACATGTTTCATTAAGTATGTTAGGGAAATGACCATTTTCACACTAAGAACATGCGAAATCCCTGGACATTTGTGATTTTAATGTGAAAAACATTACCTTTTATAAAAAAAAAAAAAAAGTCTATATTCCCTCACTTTGAAGTAAATTGCATATTTCTTCCTAATTTTTTCAGTTCCACTAGCAAGAATGTCTTGGAGAGGAGAATAACGAATGATACACAACAGCCTGATTCCCACTATGTCACATTATCCACCCAAGAATGTAGTTTGGGCATACAATAAAAGACACCATACGCTGTGACTAGTCAGTAAGGATTTGTGACAGAGCAAACTGATGATACATCTCCTACCCTCGCTGTAATTTTACTGGCCTTGATGACTATGTAGTCCTCATTATTAACATATCATGCCCGACACACTGTTGAGTCTCAGAAAGATGCTAAGCAGCTGGAAGCTCGTGCAGAGTGCCAGAAGGGAAACAGGCTCCCACACACTGAGGTTAATGTAACAATAATCCGTACTTATTGGCAAGAAAGGGTTTGTGTGTGTGTGTGTGAGTGATGGTGGTTTAAGAAGCTATAAATCTTTCTCATCTTGTGTCAAAAATGTCACTCAGGCTGAAGGCAAAGAGGTAGTTCCAGTGCCAGTCCCTGACTTCTGGGGTCTTGCTTTGGCAAAAGGACCACACTCTTTGCATGTCCTTTCTCTCCTTCTTCATGCTGTGCATCATTTCAGCTGACAGATTTACACAGGAAACCTGGCTCAGCAAGGCCTGCCGTAGTTGGTGGCAAACAAGAATATGAGGGAATTAACTTCTGGCCTGCTGACAGTGGCTAAATCTGCCAAAGCAGAGCTGGGTAATTTGGTTTCTTTCTTTTGTTGATTTTGTGCCAGCCCACAAGAGAGGATTAAGCAGCTAAATTCTGCATGGAGTACTCTACCTCTTTCGCTCAAATCCTATTGTCTTGATAGAATGACAGTAGCTAGTTGTGCCAATCTTTAACATCTTGCTGGCATTTCCCAGAACATATCAGCATTTGGTCCCTGAAAAGAGGGATTTGTTAAAGAACTAACATTAAAAAGATATAAAAAAAGGACAGAAGAGGATGAGTAGCCATGGAAGTAAAAGTTTTGCCTTGTTTTAAAGGAACAAAGTTCTCTAATCCTGTTGGAGACTCCATAATGTAACATGGATAAGTCCCTAGCTCTCCTGTCATTGTAGCACATTAAGAGTGCTTGTTCCACAGTATTTAATTCCACAGTATTTAATTCAGGAGCTGTTCCATATTGAGTTCTGAGACCTCTGCATTCATTTCAATTATTAATTTTGCATTGAGACCCCCCCCAAAATAAGATCTTCATTTCACTATTTGTAATTTGTAGAGTATATTTATGTTACCAATAAATGGAGAAAGAACCTCTGTTATGTTGTTGTTTTTGTTTGTTGGGGTTTTTTTATTCCAAGGCATCAAACCTTCTGTGTAAGTCACATAAGCTTAAGTGCTAAGGAGAGCAGGCAGTAAGGACAATGAGGTTTTTGATTTGTCATCTCAACAGCAACATTCTCTAAAAAGTCTTAAGTTAAACATGCTTCCAGACTTAAACCATCATGGCTGTTAAGACCATCTCATCTGACTTCTTGTGTAGCACAGGCCTGAGGACCTCATCCAGGGATTCTTGCCACCAGACTTTCAGGGAGTAGAGAAAACCTTCTGGAAAGCTAGGCAGCCTCTGGATGTGGTCTTCAACAGACATGGGAGTCTTGCAATGAGGATTTGATATCTTGCCGAAGAGCAGGAAGGTATGCATTTACATTGAACACAATCAAGTTTGAAAACATGTTTAGGTACTAACTTTCATGAAAACTTCAAATGTTTTTGCATCTTACTTTTTAAAGTTCCACAAAGTTTCTGAATGAAAGCTCCAGTGTGAGTAATAAGGAAACTAATGATACTTTCCCTTGGACTAAGCAATACCTATGCTAACCAAAAAAAAAAAAAAAAGTTAAACACTCTTAGTATACCTTCATCTGAGAAAGGTTTTTTATGTTCATGGACTGCTATTGCATTACTGGTGTGAATTAGATCAGACATTAGAACAATTTAGAAATATGTTACAACATACGTAAGATGATATATTTCAGTGCTTTCAAAGTTATTGCACATAACCTTATAATTTTTTTGCTGATTGATAGATTGGAATGAATATTTAGTAACTATATTTCAGCTGAAGGTCATTTGCACAAAAATATTCCTTATAAGCCTAAAACATAAGTCTCACACAGAAAAGAGTCTTTCTGCTTCCACATAGGGAAAGTGCATTCTGGCAGATGTATATGCAATTACTGCAATTGTACCAATTGCACTCAATATAATATTTTATATTAAACCATTTGGAAATTGTCTGTCATCAGTTTTTGGAAACTATATCTGAAACTATTTCTTGCATCTGGTCCTGAATATGTAAGTGAAGATAATAGTGACATAAATATCACAGCCTATAGGAAACAACCTGACACATAATAGATGTAAATCTAACAGGAATGAAAGAACTGTGTGGGAACTACAGACTGGCAGAAGACTCAAGAACCTCATTTCACTGTTTTTTTCATAGTTGCTAATCTGGTCTGGCTTAAATAGAGTAGAAGAATCAAGGTAACTGCAGCCAGGCAACAGACTGATTTCACAAGGACTGTATGAGCATAAACAGAGTGTGTGAAGTGGACTAGAATTTGTGTAGAAGGCAGCAGAAAGCTCAGGATCTTTTATCTTGCAGACCAGTGCAAAGTGTCAAAGATCTGAGAGATCCTTGTTATAGAAAACACCACAGGATTAAAGTAATGAGATTTTCTTACCAGCCTCACTACTACTGAGTTGAACATACATTCTAAGATTTAGGAAAAGCTGGTGATTTGCTATGTTTTCCTTAGTCCACAATGTATTTATAGTTTTGAGCCTTACTATCTTAAGACAATTAAAAAACACAGCCAAGCAAAACATGTCAAATGAATAATCCCCAACATTTTAGATGTTATTTGATTCCGAAAACATGAGGGCAAAAATCTCACGTCATTTGTTGCCCTAAACTCAATCTGTGTTGGAGAAATTAGACCATGGAAAACTTGTCTTGCATATAAAAAACCCCCAAATTCTGGCAACCCTACTGGGGTATATCACCCTATCAGGATATGGGTGGAAATTAAATTTCTTTGAAGAATTAAATGGTCCATTAAATTATCCGTTATGGACACATGGATGGATTGACACTTTGAAATAACATTTGAATTACCCGCTTTGCATCTTTGGCAAATGTTTGAATTTAAAAAAAATTATTATTTTTTTTCTGACCTAGCCTTGGGCTGATAAGAAAAGATAACATCAACTTAAGATCCATGGCAAATTAGCTTATCATCACTAGCACTACCCTCAAACAGTCCAGGAAGCCTTCTAGCAAGGATTAACAGTATATAATAAAGTTGCATCTAACATTTCTTGTGTTCATTTATCTAGAATGCTTGCTGGCAATGTTGAATGTATTTTATTAAAGGTATCTGAGCAATTACCTTGAAGGAATAAAGCCTATTAAATTATTAAACATCCAAGTTCCATGGATAATTTAAGAGGCTTGTTTCTGTTTGGAGGGATATGGGCATGGATTACCAGCTGCATAGATTATAAACTCACTATTGCTCATTCATGCAAACTCTGGTTTGAATAATCATGCCTAACTTCAAAACCTATCAGAAACTCCCTTTATCTGAAAATGTGAGCAAGAAGCCTGTGAGAATGGTATCCAGAGGGCTTCCTGTCACAGCTGAACTGATAATATTGTAAGGAAAAGGAGTTTCATAATTCTGTTTCTTCATGGAATAGTAATATTATACAACAAATTATATCAACAAGATTAGGATACTTTTGTGCAGTTTCATCTTTTTATTAGTCCATATCTTCTGTGATTCTCATATAGCCTTTTAGGTACAGTTCTCTGAACACAATCATACACTTAGCATCTGCATTTTACAGAAGGGGAATATGAAGAACTGCTATCAAATGACAGTTTCAAGGCATTTAAAGGAAATGCCAGACACATGAGACTTTTGTTTAAGTTTTGTGCTTCTTTTCATTTATTTACTGCAGCTGACCTCATGGTTCATAGCATTATAAGGAAACATATATGTTTTTGCATAAAACATTTTCTGGTTCATGGTAAAAAAGTTGCCAAAAGACTGTTATTTATCAAATGTAGACATTCTGGGCTTGATCCTGGAAGAGCTGAGATTTCTACTAACTGCTGATTGCAGTTCTCGGAATTGAAGCCCTACTTCAGTAGAAGCACTATATAATTAATCTTTTACCAACTTAAATCACAGCCTCTCTTTTTCCATTCATCCTCTACCATTAACTGCCATGAAAAGTCCAAAGAAAATGTTTTGTTCATTCCTTAGGGGAAACAAAAACAATTTAAGAAGTATTAATAGCCAAGTAGACATAATCTAAAGCAGTATTAGGACAGGAACGGTAGAGCCAATAATAACATCATAGAAGGCTAGTATCTCTGCACTATTTATGATCAGAGAGGAAAAAATGGTCTGTTCTTTAGTCAGTAATTCATATGAGAACTCAATGAAAAGACACCATTGCCTATAAAAAGTGTCAAATCCTCAGGAAGAAAAGGAGACTGTCCTTTCCAGTGTTCATACGTTGGGTGCAGAGGAGCTGACTCTGCAGTCATATTGCTGTCCCCAGGGAAGTGTGAGTGGCCCCCAGGCAGCGTCTCTCTATTCCCTGCCTCCTTTTCACGCTTTGGTCATCATGTGCTGACAAGTCTTCTCTCTAGATTATCAGCCCATTGGCAAAGGTGCTCTTGCCCCCTTCTGTCTGATGGAGCCATTCTTTCTCCCTATCATTCCTCATTTCTCAAAGACAATACATTTCAAGTTTCATAGGGCTCAGATCAGGTGGAGAAACCATTTATCCAATAACCTAGTAATTCAGTTTGGATAGCTCCAAAATTAACACATTGTTGAACTCTGATTCTCTTTGGGGTTTTAGCCTTAACCACTATCTGAAGAGTATCTACATTCTTATGTATTAAAAGAGAATTTTATATGTGTGTCATTACTGTTTACAGCTTTTGACACAGCTGGCAAACTTTTCATCTTACCACCATGAATAGTAGATTCTATAAAAAGCTATTTTTTCTTCTGCTGTTATTCCTGCTGCCTTCAATGTATACAACTATTAAGGCAGAGACAGACTGAAATTTTTAGCATAGAATGGGACAATTTTCTACAAGAACACTTCTCCCTGCAGTTCTCAACAGTACATATAGGATTCTGAAAAATGATAAACGCAAATATTTAAATTCTGTGTTTTTCTAATTTCCTAGGGAAATGCATTCACACACTTTACTGGTTATGCAGTAATCTTATATCTGTAGAGTCTCCATGGAGTATTGCCATTGAGTGGTCCATGCTCTCAGATCCATTAACATATCTTCAATTTATAAGTCAAGTCATATTGGTAAACGGAAGACTCCTTCATAAGAAATATTCAAAGGATACTTTGACATTTCTACTTGGAAATGTTGACATCTGAAAGTCTGGTCCATTTAGAATATTCTTTGTGAACTTCCTTTCCTTTTATGCAGGTAAATCAGGGATAATTTAAAACTAAAGTACCTTTAGGAAATGCAAGTCAGATGCTTTCATCTTCATGACCTCATAATTAACTTTCCATTGTGAGATCTCCTTGGGTTATGGCTACTGATTAAAAGGTGAAAGGTTGAGGAGAAAGTGAAGGGCAGGGAATTACATGCTCCCTTTCCTTTTAAAGACACTTCCTTTACAGCAGGTATGATAAATACCAACCTTTATTCATGTTACAGGTTCTGAATTGGTGCCATATGATGATGAATTCCTATACTAAGACAAGGCAGGACCTGATTAAGTGTTTAAAAAAAGTATGAACACAGATGGAGAGAGAGAACTTGAAACTCGGAGATGGCAGAGACAGCTGACAGCATTATGTTTCCAATGAAGGGGGGAAAAAATGTTGGGGGAAAAATAAAGAGAGAAAACTGTTCTTTTAGCCCCCTGACGCCCACACTTCAATCTGGAAACAAAATGAAATCTTGTTTTGATCCAGTTCTGTGTAATGTAACAGAGATGGATGAATCACATGGAGGAAGCTGTTTTGACTTCCAGCACATCAAAATAGATTTCATTCTTTCACTATCTTTGCAAGGAATATAATCTGTTAACTCTATGTATGTGCATGTCTCTCCTTCCTAAAACCTTTTATTCTATTAAAACTCCTACGAACATGTATGAGAACTTTCTTAAAGTAAATCCTAAGGATTTGAGCCTTGTATTTCCTGACACCTATGTGAAACTGCTAACAGACTCTTATTTGCTCAGAGTCTTAAACAAGGATTACTATAGAAGTTCTCCTAGCCCAGAGGTAATCCAGATTTTATCAAAGCTCTGGCACTCATCCTTGCAATGCAACATCTTTCTTGTTTGTTTGTTTTTGTTGTTGTTATTGTCTCTTTCCCCCCTTGAGGATAGTACTGTAAAGATGACAGAAGCAGCAAATTAAAATTTTTGTCATGGTGCAGAGATTGTCTCATAACTGGCCAGTAAGAAGTTAGGACAAAGGGTCTCCCCAAAACTAAAACAAAGGAGTTAACTTTAAAAAGAAAGAGTTAAAACAAAGCGGTAAGTAAATTAACACATGGACATCTTCTACCTTTGTCAACCTAGGTCCAGACTCAGGATAATCTCTATTGGATAACTCAGGAAATGCAAATGATGTACAACCATGTGGTTCTAGTCAGATGGGTAGTCTACTGAAGGATTTCAGACATGTTAAGCAATTAGGTTTAAAAATAAATAAGGAAGTATTTGGGCATCTTAACAGTTTGATGACAAAGAAAGTGTTGTGCCATCCTTCAATTATGCTGTGCAACCTCTTTCAGTTACTATCTGCTATTTATTTTCAATGGTTAAGAAAAGTTATCATTTATATTAATTTTCACCTTTTTTTGACTTTACTGAAATAAATTATATATAAAACAAGGCCTCTAGACAAATAATAGAATAAAAGAACAACAATAAAGATTATTAAAACTATTGATTCAGGGACTGAATATGTATCTGATGACAATATTAATAGGGCTGCAACACTGATAAAGAACATTAGGATTTGCTAGCAGGGATGCCAGACCAGTAACAATAATATAGTATCCATCATGAATGATAATAAAAAAACCTACTTCACCAACAGTTATGGTAACATGGGAGTTACTACAGTTAGGTTTTTTATTATTACTGTCCCAATACTGTGATATATGTCCTCCTTTATGTTTTGTTCCTTGTATAATGTTTATGTCTCAAAAGGGGTGCAACAGAGAATAACTGTGAATGGATTTAAGAATCTATTCTAAAAAATAAATTATTATTTATAAATTTTGCCTTGCAGTCCTAGGCTCTGAATTTGAAGAAGTATGGTGGCTTTACTGTAATTAGTCTGTTCTTAATTCAAACATATTTTAATTTATTTGGAAGTAGTCCAATGAATTCACCACTAGTAGCTGGTGAATTAGTCAGAGAATTAGGCGCTTTCTGTCAACAGGACTTGTTTCAACCTACTTTGCAATGCTGATACTCCAACACAGTGAATAAAATTAATCTGATTATGGTTTAGCATACAGTGATTGTTCTGTACCTATAGCTTGTTTTTACTGTAAAAGTGGTTCTTAAAATCCTGGTTTCATCCTTAGCCCTGTACACAGTCACGTACAGTTCATGGTTGCTGTCAGGCTGGAATGCTAACATTGAATTTCCATTGCCAGGGACTGCATCATGTCCTCATTTTTGTTGATTGACACAGAAGACACCATGTGAAATAGAGGTTGTAGTTTAGGGGGAAACTGGGAATCTGAGTACTTTTACACACTTCTAAGTAAAGACAGTAGATGCTTAAAGGATGCTGTTTCTGCTAGTAAATGTTTGTAAGCATAAAGATGGAGAGAAGTTTAAAATAATGTCCCCTTCTTATTTTATCAATAATTTCACAAGATGCAATTAAAATTAATAAACGTCTAAGTTTTATACAAGTAAGCCAAGGGAGACCATGGGTCTAAATTGTATACTAGATTTGCCACAGCATTGCTTGGGAAAGGTAGATTTAGGTTAAATATGCTCTCACAGAGAGCAATGAATAGGAATCAAAGTTAGGGAAAAAAAATCATGTTTGTATAGATAAATAGATATGTCAGATTTCACAGGAACTGATTGTTGTATTATTTTGCAAAGGTTTACTTTAGATTTCCATGGAATGTCTCAATTAAACTTACACACATATACCACACTGCCAGTTGCTTTAGATATGTTCTCAATGCAATTGTGCACTTAAAATTCTAACTTATAACTTCTCTTGTGTTATATTTAGAAGTCAAAAAAGTTCACATAGCCTCTTAAAAAAAAAAAGTCTTCACTGGAGTCCTGAGTGGAGCTACAATTTTTTGAAGGCTGCAATGTCTAAATAGACTGTTCCAGGAATGAACATTTTTTTGGCATCTACCTAATTAAGTTAAAAGTTAATAAATTCCCTTGGTTGCTCCTTTCTCCAGGAAGCATGTAAAAAATGCATTGAAGTAAGGAAGTTCAAGGTTTCAGTATCTGCTGCCCTTGGTCTTTCTCAGGAATTCTTTAGCTGATTACATACTTCTCCTTTCAACAACATAAGCTTTGTATCCCACATTTTGTAAAAGATCATTTCCCCAGCCACCCTCTCTAAGGCCACTCTTGGTCAGTTAGAAAGTTAGCATCTGGATGTAAGTATTTTTACCACATATATTTAAAATGCCCAAGGGAGTGAATTGTCCTTTGATTTTTTTTTTTTTTTTTTTTTTTAACAAAAGTAATCTTTATAGACATCCTTATGAGCTTACAAATGCTTTTTCTTATGTACGAGTTTTGAAATTCTTTCATATTTCAGAGCTCCCTTTGTAATTTTTGCTTTATTTTCCAGATTAATCCACTTTTCTCTTTTTGTTAGTAATGACATTCAACAAATAACAAATATTTCATGTAACTGAACTATAGTTGCCTATAAGATGGGTTTATTCTGACATATTTAGAATGCTATACTTCATAATAAGATACAAGATCTGGGTTTATCCTTGTGTCAGCTCTACACTGGCGCAAATCCATTAATTTTGATTAAATTATACCTTATGCATAATTTATGTCAGTGTAATTGAGGAGGATTAGGACTTAATTATAATTATACATAATTATCCATGATTATAATAAATGCCAACATTAAGTCAAAATAGTAAGGCTAAACTGTTGGGGATCCAAACTGAAATGATGAGTCACAGTACTCAGAGATGTCAAGCACCTGCAATTCATACTGAAGTTAGAATGAGAACCTATCCCTAAATGTTGTGGTTTGGCAACACAAATTTAAAAGTTAAAAACTCGTGCAAATTTTGGACTATGCAAAGACCACAAAACTCTTTCCTCATTAATAAATTGTGTACTCAGAAGGTACAAAAGATCAGATTAGTTTTGTGAAGCCCTGCAGTGGGTGGGAGCATTTATCAAATGCTAAACTCCTAAACACTTCTGTACACTTTCCTATAATTTCTTCCTTTCCTTCTCTTCTGGCTCATTTCAAAATTATCCCAAAGATCTTTCCAGTTTCCTCTTCCTAAGGATCCTCATCTTGACTTGATACCAAACTTACAAAGACATAGCTTTTCTCCTATATGTTATTGTGTTTTTAAAATAATACGCAAATTACTAAAAATTGCTCTTACTATTAAAAGACAAAATAATTAATTTTCTTTCATCACTATTTTATATTACTATTTTATATTACACAATGGTAGGGTCATAAAGGACTTCTGGAGATCATCTAGACTAAGCCCTGTGCTAAATCGTGTTCATATAGGTCAGGTTGCACAGGAACGTGTGCAGGCAGGTAGGTTTTGAAAGTCTCCAGCAAAGGAGACTCCACAACCTCTCTGGGCAGTCTGTTCCAGTGCTCTGCAACCCTCACAGTAAAAAGGTTTTCCTTATGTTTAGCTAGAATTTCCTGGTTTCCACTTTGTGCCTGTTACCCCTTGTCCTGTCACTGGACATCACTGAAAACAGACCAGACAAATGATGCTTTCTAAGTTCTACATATTTAACAGCTTCCTTAATTTAGGACAAATGAACATGGAATGAATTATCTGTTTAGAAGTCACAAAACCAGCCTGTGATGGAACCAGCCACTCAACCTTGACCTTCCAACTGGTAGACAAAACTCCTCATCTTTGGATTACTCATTCTTACTCTTGGGATATAGAATATAGCTTAAAATAAAGTAATTTTTGCACTTTTAAATGTTTTTCAACAAATTTGCATCTTTGTCTTTATCCAATAAAAAGGAAAAAAAAACTCATAAAAGCTTGTGGATACATAACAAGTTTTGATTCACTTATCTATACCTGTTCTGCTTTTTTTTCCCAACTTTTGTGATCATTTAAACCTGGAAAATAAATGTTTGCATTTAAAATATACAATAGTCCCTGCATTTATTGTTTAAAATTAATTTGGAGTAGGGTGTTTTCAAGTCTTCATATAAAGCAGTAGTTTAAAATAAAATGGCTTAACAGGAATATGTTCCCTTGGAAAATTCTAGGTCAGTTCATACTAAATGATTTCTTAATTAGTATGTGACATTAACATTCATTCCATGGCCTTGGAAGCTCTATCTCATGAAATAATTTACCTGTGAAGGTCTAGTACCTTTTTCATGTAAACCCATTTGCATTTGAATACTCTTTGGAGGGGAAAATGCTGCTGAGTTTCTGGTTTGGGTTTTGTTTTTTTTTTTTTTTTCAGTATCATTTATTGCTACAGAGCTGTATAAACAGTAATAAGTTTAATTTGTTGACATGGCCATTTCATAGAAAATTGTAGCTAGTTCCTAGCAGTAGTGAAAAGGTTAACCTTCTGGTAAATTAGATGGATAACAAGGGAAGCCGATTAGCAAAAAGAAGAGCTCAGTCACTGACCTTACAATGCTGCTTTATCTTTTACATTCATCTCTCAGGCTCAGTCCAACACTGCAACATAAAGCCAAAGCTATGGTACAAGTATTGTATTCCCAGAGGAACAGTGAATTACTTGTATATGCTTGGTTGCTTTTTTGCTGTGAGATTCTGAATCATATAAGAACAAGTTTATTCATTTACCCCTTATTTAACATGCTTATTGAATGGGCAGGAATCTTCTTAAAGGATAGAAGTATTAAGATGTAGCTGACACAGAAAACAGATGAAAATCTTAGTGTTGTAATTTTCTAAAGAAATGGTCAGACACATTGAATGACAACAGAAAACAAAAGCAAAGCTTCAAGATTTGATACAGCATCATACAAAAAACCCCAAATATTAAATATAATATTCTTAAATGATCTGGTTCATATCAGTATGGCTCTAAAAGAAGTTAATACTGTATAAGTGGAATACCCAGCTCACATCCTGATGAGATATTTGTCTGCTTTTTCTCTTACTACCCTCATTTCTTCATATATTTTTGAATATATTGCCTTGAGACATGTCAGTAAAGATGGATGAATTTTGAATCTTCCACTTTGGGATGGAAATGAGGCTTTTTTTGTGACAAAAAATATTTCACTGAAGAATTTGTTATACTTTTTTTTTTTTTTCCCCCAGAAAAACAAGTTTGTTTTGGTAGACAGAATAAAGGAACTGTGGTCCCTTGGTCTCTGCACTATTCAGTTATATCCTGCATTTTTAAAAAGTTATTGTATAAAATTGTTCTACTTCTGATCTGATCCACTCATTGGCTTTGTTTATTGTGCCATTTACATTTTACTAACTGGTAGTTAGCTCAGTGGGAAGCTAACAAGCCATCACCGTCATAAGCTGAACAATGTTTGCATGCAGGCTCTGATATCCCTCTGATATCAACAGTTGCTGATATCCCACACATTTATTATTCTTTACTAAGGAGAAAACTGGAATAAAATAGAAGAAAAAGAAAGCAGGAATATAGAAAATAATAATATCTGGAAAACCCAAGGTCAGCTTCTATGTTATAGTTTGTCCATATAAAGGTACATGGCCCTTTTTTGCTTCTTGTTTCCTTGACTTATATTAAGTACAGAGCTGTTCGAATAAAAATAAGCAAACAACCTTCCAGATCTCTTCATTGACATTATCTTTCTCTTCGCCTCAGCTCTTCTACTTTGCATTCTACAATGTATAATTATTATTTAGATTTATAGTTTAGAACATGAAAGGACCATTATTTTTTATGCATAAGATCCTATGCCTGACTGGGGTCTGTGACCAATGCTGTAATCTTAATTAACAGTAATGAAAATCCTGATAAATTCAGTAAGGCTTAGTCAGCAGGAATTGATCAACGCGTCTGGCAATTAATGAGGAGAATTTTCATTATAAAATGTTCTCTGTTCTATACCAAAGCAGGACATAAGTATATGCCTATGCTGAAACCCTAAACTATGAAATTGCATATGAAAATGAATGAAATAAGAATTCTTCATGCTAGAATATGCAAAATATATGTTCAGTCCAGATCTTGCCCATGGTATTCCCAGAATGCATTTGACATAACCCATGAAGACCTGGGCTAGAAACTAATGCTATCTATGTACAATGATCAGCACCAAGTTATTTTTTTAGAAGATATCTCAATCAGCAGGGGACTCCATGAACTTTTTTTTTTTTTTTTTTTCACAATGTGCCCTCATTGCCTGTGTGTTTGAATAATCAGACATTTGAGTGATCCTTTCATCTCTTCCAGGGGGTTTGCAGGGACCCTCTGAACTAGGATGACAGGATTTGGAACCTGAGAATTGGTGCTCTTTGTTTGTTGTGGCCTATCATCAGTCAAATCCAGTGTGTAGGTTAATAAGGCTTAAACTTTAAGGGAACGGTGAGCACCTGATTGACAAGCCTGTGAATAAAACTGTAGTGGTTAGTTTTGTGTTTGTGAAGTTAGTATGCACAAAGACACAAGTGAAGTTTCAAATGAATTGCAATTTCAAAATATATATTCCGAATAAATTTCAAAAGCATTTCTGGTTTGGATGATGGCTCGTCTTTGTTCAGCATTAGAGTAATGTATTTGGCTTTTGTTTGCTTTTTTTAATACAAGTGTATAACAGAAATCCAAAAGCCATCAATAACAGCATATAACAGCACTGAAAATTTTACTATCAGTATTAAAAAAAAAAAAAAAAAAAAAAAAGTAAGTATTGTCCTATAGTTACTTAAAGGTTAAAGACAGTGTAGAGTACTTCAAGTTTTCCTAAACATGTACCTCAGACACTTTTTGTTTTTAACAAGTAATGGGCACTGAGTGCATACTGGGCTTGAGATACTCTTTCAGGTTTTTCAAAGGATCCCCTGGGAGCATGGTACCCAAACCACTGCAACTTTCAATAGGATCCATATGCTTTTCATTTCCACTAGTGCTTTGAAAATCACAAGCTCTGTTGTCTTTTCCTTTATATATATTTCTGGAGTAGGCTGAAAATTTTTGAGCTAAACTGGCTTCCATGAAGAAATGCAGTTCCGTGAAAAACAGAACATTTGTCAGAAATCTGTCACCACTGACATATTTTTACTTTTTTTAATAAGAATGTCCTTTGGTTGATGTTCATATAATATCATAGGTATATAATAAACTGGTTTATATGAAAATAAATATTAAATGTGCAATGCTTCTTTTGTAACATTATAGCAATTCGGTATCCTTGAAATAATTTCTTTTTTTTCAGAATTTCTGCTCTGCAAAAACAGACTTTATTTTATTGTTTTACCTCAAAGTTATGAAAAAAAAAAAAGATGCAATAGCATGATTCCTAAAGTATTTCCTCTTGAAAGGAAATTCAGAATATTTCCTCTTGAAAGTATATTCTTCCTTTAACTAAAAGTAGTATCTGTATTATTTGCACTGTAAAATCCAATGCTCCACACATTAGAGAATCCAAACCCACTTTTTAAGTAAGTAAAGGGGACTGGTTGGGGGTTGCTTACCAAAATGATTGTCAGAAAGTGAATTATTCTATGTGCCATTTTAACATTTTCAACCAGGCAGGTTTCTTAGACTTGTAATGTCATTTATTGTCAAAACTAGAAGGGAAAAAAATCTAAGTACATATGGAATACCAAGTTCCAGAGCCAAAAAATAAGAAATGGGTTTGATTTCAAAGCATTTCCTTGTCTTTATTCACTATATGGTGTATACATAACTGCAGGACAAATGGGGAGCTACTTCTGAATGTTTAACAAGAACAGTGGTTTCTCTGTACTTACTGAGCACCACTGAGCTCAAGGAAACCAATGGACAAGATGAGTTAGAAAAGTAGAACACTGCAGCTGTTGTGGGTAGCATCTTCTAGCATATGTTGTCTTCTGGGAGAGGGAAGCAGGAGCAGAGAAGAACAAGACCTTTCCTGCTCTTGTGTGATTGGAGAGACCATTAAATTCATGTTTCTGTAGCTCACTGATTTAATCCAGTGTTGCAGAGATGGAATCTGAGCAACAACTTATGGAATTCTAGGTTTCTGTAACAGACCATTTTAATAATAATTTGGGTAAATCTCCATGTTTATGTTGTAAAGTGCACATACATGCGTTTCTATCAAGTACACGTTTAAAACAAATAAAACAATATTAATATTGAATTTAAGACATCCCCCTTGCATCTTACACTTAACAGAAGACATGAAGACTGTTCAATACAGAATATTACAGAGTTGTGTTAAAGTGCTTTTCTGTAATGTAGAAGTTACAGATTCAGACTTTGTAAGAGGATGGAGTCAGGTCTTCCACTTCCTGAAAAGTAACCTAAGCAGTTTGCCATTATGGAAAGGGTTAAGGAAACATTAATTAAATATATGATGGCATTGGACTCTGCTAACACAAAGTCCTCTGTCCTACTGTTTGGGATCAATCACTTAAACCAGAGATTGGTTGTGTTGTGGGTCAAGTGATCAGTTTTTCTGTTGGGACCACCCCACACAGGGCTTGGTAGGATAGGAAGCCTGTTGTTTCAGTAAGGTAGAGATCAGCTGTTGCAGTGAGCAACTTAACATTTTATATATGAAATACAAAATTTAATTGCTTAAGCTCCTTGTATTTGTCCAATGCTTACAGAGCTATGTTCATGCTTCTCTTTGTAATCACAAAAATGTTATGCAAAACTTGGGTTCTCACCTTGGCTACCTTTATGCTTTATTACACATCTCAGAGTAAAAGAGGATTCTACATTTTCTAAGTGAACATGAGTACATAATTTTCAGCCTGATTCAGGAAGTCCATTGATAGTGATAGAAGCTCAGACATGACCCTGATACCAGAGTTTAATCCAGTGTTGCCTCCAGCTCCATTCTGCATGTAGGATATATAATGATTTTTCATGGGTGCCTTATTCTCTCAATTGCATGTAACGTTTTGCCTTAGACTGACTAATCTAAGCAGTCTGAATCACCCTGGTAGTGAGTGTCATGTGCTGAGTACTGGAGATGGCACAAAATTATTCAACAGTTCTCATACTGGCCAAACTCTTCTTTTGGTCACCTGCCACGTGAACGTTTGAATTGTAGCTGATCCAGTTGTGATTTGACATCCACATTTTCTTCTGCCAGTGCTGCTTCCCTCCACCACCCTTTCTTTTTAGGGGTGTACCACACAAGGTAACACTGAATTTCAGCAGAAAATGGTGAAAAAAAAGTCTGATTTTTTTTCTCATTTGGAAACACACATTACTACACTTATTTCTTATTTCTACTTATTTCTACTACACTTATTTCTTTCTTTAATATCTATAAATGAAAAGATGAGTCTTGGGGCTGTGGATACTTAAAATTGATTATGTTGCATTTCTTTGTAATCCACTAGATTAGTCTGGGGCTTTCCTCTCACCCTAAATTGGCACGGGCTAGGTTATCTGCCCAAATGCTGGCACTTGTGCTCGAGAGTCAGCCCTTTGATTCATGAAGGTTTGGCTTTGATACAAACATCCCTGTTACCTCTTGCTCTGGGGATCTGGCACAACCCCTGTTGGTACTTCCATGAGGACATACAATGTTCCAAGCCTCCCCCACTGCGTAGACAATTCCTTAGTGGGGCAGGCTTTCCAAACACATTGTTTCAAAGAAATGAATCACTCATTCGTGAAAAATGAAAAAAAAAGAGCACAAATACCATCAAAGGAAATTCAGGAGTTTGCCGCCCACATCACTGACATCATGCTGCCAGCTAGGGAGCACTGAATAGGACTCCTTACAGAGTCCATCAATGCCACTCTTTAAATGGCAATTGCCTGAAGGGGCTGCTGGTTTGTGATATGAGGTACTTCTTCCTTAGCAGGAGAAAAGCAGTGGAGGCTGGTATTTCAGTGCAAGTACCCTCAAATGACAACAAAATACATGGTTGCTTGCTTTCATGGATGTCTCTTTTCCAAAGCACTCTGCTCTGGTTTTAGAAGGAAATTAATTTACACTAGTATGGATTTTTTTTAATAGGAAAACACCTCTCTGATCATCAGAAAGAACTTCCTTTATTAAACTTGAGATCAGTTGCATAAGAGAAGTAATGAGGGCTTCTTACCATTTATGGACCAATTAAAATAGGCCCAAGTGAGGTCTTTCCAAGCTAATCCTGGAGCTGGTGTACTGGGGCTTGTGATACACAAATGCACTGAGCTGACTGGACCCGAGCCAGTTCACATCTGATGCACTGTTTCCACATCAGACAGCGCTGTGCCCAAGCTAATAAGCCCTGACAAGAAATTGCAGTGACAGGTCACTGTGGCACAGTGCTCTGTTACAAATACAGTCTGGACTTAATGACATGAGTTTCCACTAGTTGTAGGATATCTACCATTTTAAGGTACAGACAAATTTTCACTAATTCTGTACATTGAGGTCTTTCACATCTCTGCATATGTTTTAGCATACTCTTCTGTCCCATTATATTACCTTTCCACTGCTTTTCCTGTGATACTCTGTCTTGTTTCCTTCTCAAATGACTCAAGTTTGCCTGTAATAGTCCTTATTTCTGGAAAATCCTTCTTATGTTTGTTAATAGGGAGCTGTTTCTCCACACACCAGGTCTGCTGTGATGCTTGTGAAACTTCAGCCAGTCCAGGGGACCTGTTAAGCAAACCAAGATAGTTGGGTTACAATAAAAGAACAAAAAGTGAAGCAGCAGAGATTAAGAATTTGTAGCCTTTACATTAAGTATGATGTCATCTTAGCTTCAGTTCCTCTTTGCCTCTGATTACATCTGCACATTAGCTGCTCTGTATTTTCAAAGCAAGCAACACTTACTGTGATATATAATGCACAGAACAAGGAGACACTACCCTGCATGGGGATTTTGAGCACTATAGCAATGCAAATAATTGAAAAACAGAAATTGAGACTGTCAGGAATGATACTTTGCTGATCCAGAGTAGATGGATAAAATGATCAGTGATGTCTTTCCCTTCTGTAATGTCTACCAGACAGTCCAAATTTATAATTAGCATAGGAAAATGTCTGCATATAATAACCATATGGCACTGAGAATACACATTATTGTACAGTAGCACTGCACTAATTTAAGGTCTGTCACTTCTTCAATTATGGGCAATATTACAATTTCCAATAATAAACTCTCACACAAGTATTTGTCCCAGGCTGAATAAGATCTCTACTAGTATAGGTGCTTAGATCTATAGATGCTTTAAACAATGTTTTATTTAAACAGCTTGGCTATTTTGTTGTAAGTTAAAGAAAGGTTTCAGTTTCCCCTCTCATTGTTCAAAATTCATTTAAAGACAATAAAATTCCATGGGTTTAGAAATGGTTAGGCATATTCTATCTGCTATGGGACATTTTTTCCTGACTGAAATCAGTCATTAAACATCTGGTGAATTTAAAAGCTACTGTATAACTATTTATATAGTTATATTTACATTGAAAGAACATCACCAAACATGAAGCCATATCTATTTCTATGGGAAATCTAAGTTTTCATTAAGTTATTCTACATAATGCTGATCAGACCACACAATCCTGTGAAACAAAATATTATTTATTCTATATTATAATATAGAATAAATAATATATTATTTATTATCCACCTGGATCAAAGTCTATATCCTTTTTTGCACATCTTAGCTGTCCTAGTCAGCAGAACTGTTAAGTTTCCACCAAACTGGAAGCAGCTTTCTGGCATTGTAAATTTAGGGAAAAATCTGCAGTGGGTCCACAAAGGTCTTACAAACTGTCATAGACATTATGTACAGTGCAAAGGTGGCATCATCTCCTGTGGAAAAAGACTTCTTTGATTTCCATTTTGGATCATCTGCTGCATACTCACAAGTTTAGTGCTGATATGAGAGTAGCCATCACTCAGAACTGTCATGCTAAGGATAAATTAGCCCAAAGTAACAATGAGGTGCTGAAAAATTTTCTCCTGATATTTCAGGGGACCAAATCCTCTTTTAATTCTATCTGTTACAGTTGAACCCAGGGGAGCTGCACAAGCATCTCCCCAGAATGCATCACGAAGAAGAAGGTGTTCAACCTGTACTCTATATCATGTAAAAGTTCTGCTGCTGTTCTGATAGGAAAGCACTGTCTATTTTTCTGCCCCAGATCAGTCTGAGAAGTAGTCTAATCAGTGCCTAGAAAAGAATAAGAAAAGGACAAGTCTATCTGACTATTCCTCTCACTGTTCTCTCATCCTTCAGCTACTTTCAGCCCAGAGTTTTCCTGAACTTGTGGTTTTTACATACTCATTAATTCTCAATGGATTTCAGTTCTATGAACTTGCAGTATCTCTCCTTTCATCCATTCAAGATTTTAACATCCAAAGTCATTCCCTTGCTGTGGAATAAATAATGATTTTGTTAGTAGTTAGTATAAGTGGCTGCTGGGCCATGACTTCAATATGCCTTAGCAATGTAATCAACAACAATGATGGCATTACTGGGCAATAATTTTCCATGTCCCTGAGATGATTTGTTGTGATGGTCAGGGTCATTTTCTGCTCACTCAAAACTTTATCCTCATGAGGCAGCTGCCTGATTCTTAGTGACCCTTTTTTCTACAAAAAAAAAAAAAAAAAAAATAAAACCAACCCACAACCAAAACCCACCAAAAAAACCCACCCAAACATCAAATTGGAGTATTTTTCTCATCAAAGAACACATGGGAATTGTCCATATGACCCCAAGCCTATGCAGAGATATCCATGGGCTATATCCACATAAGTCAGTAAAGCAGATCAATAAGGGTGAGGTGTAGGAGAGAAACACTTGGTGCTGAGGCCTTGCTGACCTTGCACGGGGTGGAGGTGGGGGCGAGGTGGGGGCATGGCGGGGGGAATCTTGTGCCCTGACTACCCTTTGGAGCTGCAGTGCACTAGTAGGTGAGATGCCGGAGCAAATCTGCCCATTTATTGTCATCCAGCACCTGCTTTCCAAGACTACTGCAAAATGCAGAGCAAGGCACAGAAAGTGAGGGCAATCCAGATATTTAGTTCAAAAGCTCATTCACAGGCCTAAGCGAAACAGCGACACAGGCACATCCAGGTAGACCAGGGGAGCAACATGTGTGAGGGATCTAACCAGGTGGACAAGGCACTCACACTTCTTTACCTGAGCTAAATCACTGGGATCCAGCCATTTTCCTTCACACACCATCACACTCCACTGCATGATATATATGATGTGACAATGGCTCAGCTCTCTTTCTCTTCTGCTGTTAAAGAAGGTGATTGCACCACCTTAGATGGCAAAACCTGTCAGAGCTCCATCGAAGCCAACAATGTCTACCTGGAGATGAATATCTGGGCTTTTATTCAAAAAAAAAGAAAAAGCTGACAGTTTCTTAGTAGAAATTATGTGAAATGCTACAAGAAGAAAGATTTATTCAAGGATATTCATCACAGGATAGTTGATAGGACATTACCAGTTTGTGTTGTTGACTATTCTGATGAAACAGAAGAGTTAAGGAAGGAGAAGAGTTTAATATAACCTGCAATGAAGAAACATAGAGACATAAAAGTTTTCACCGAAAGACCAAGTCTTTTATCACCACAACTATGGGATATAAATATATCAAGAACTAATTTCCATGCTTCGTTTTAGCTCTGCTGAACACTTCCCTGTGGTGCAGTTGTGATGGTTTAATCTCTCCTTCTGTTTCGCTTTAAAAAAGTGAATCAAACAGCATAAGTTATCAAAGATACAAACCTGACCCCCTGCGACTATATTACAATGTAGCACCACCTTCTGGCTATTGAGAAACTGTTAGTGTCTACTTTACCTTTTTCATCTTTAATGGGCATCTGCTTCTTAATTCTTTTGTTGCAATTTAAAATGAAAATATGGTGATTAGTTTTCATGGCTGCAGCTATTATAGCTATAGATGTTTTTAATAACAGCTGCTATTTTTCAAATAGAAGAGAGATTTCTAACATGAAGCAGTTGGAATTGTGCATCTCAGTCTTTATTGAAGGAACAATGTGTATGTTCATTTTTTATGATCCATAATCACATGCTGGTCCTGGGAAACATGCCACAAGGACCCACATATGTAAGTAGTGGCAGCTGAAAGTGCATAATTCATGAGGGAAACATCAGGATCAGAGGAAATGGCATAAATAGCTGATTGACTTGACACATCTTATACTTTTTCCAGGATTTATTTCCTTTTAAAGATGTGAGTTGCTTTAAAAAAAAGAAATGTGTAGACTGCCAAGTCATAAGGTTCTCTAGGTCGCCTACTTGTTTCTCTGAAAGCAAAGGCATTCTTGTGTTTTCATTCTGATTTAATTAGAATGGCTTTTTTACAGTATGTGGTCTTTGTTCTTCCAGGTCTCAACTCCTCCACAGTTTTATTCAACCCTATTGTAGGTCCACTTTGAAACAGAAAGGGCAGTTGAAACAACTTCATCTCAGAAGGAAATCCTACAAATACTGTAATTGCTGTGGAGTATAATCTGGTTTCTTAACCTTTGATTCAGTTTGGATAGGTCTTAGGGCACAAAAGAAACAAATGGTCTATTTCAGATAAAGGCTTCATTTAGCACAGATCTGGACAAGGCTTAATGATAAAAGAAATGTTTAAAATGGAGAGACATAAGATGCTGCTCAAATTTCAGCTGGAAGAAAGAAAAAAACCCTCCACAATTATAAAGGCAAATTTAGTCGCTTCCAATCTCTAAATATATTTTGTAGAAATATCATAAACAACAACATTCTCAGGGATTTCTACTTGAAATAATGTGAGAAAGAACATTCTCACATTACTTCCAGTCAAATTGCCATAAAAATGCACAGTTGATAGCAAGCATTCTCATAGCATGTTAACAAGAAAGACCTCAAGAAAACATTTTCTCATGACATTTCCTCTGGAAGAGGGTGGAGCTGGAGAGCACTGCCCTCCTCCACTCCCACCATCATGGGAATGTCTCAAGGGTGAGCTCTCTAGTGAGAGCTGCAAGGGAAGGATTGTGGAGGACATGGAGAGGCAGGAAAACTAATAGGGTTCCCTCTGCAATGAGAGAGGCTGAAAGGGAGGAAAAGACTCTGCCATCCAAAATAAAGTGCTAGAAGGAAGGTCACAGATAATTAATAGCTCAGAGTAACTCAAGGATGAAATTATTTATACATCAGTATTTTCAATATAATACTCCCTTTTAAAGTGTGTATATGGAAAGAAAGACGGGGAAGAAACAACACTTTGGTTTATATGGTTTTAAAGGATTTTATGTGCAGACTGTCTGGGGATGTTTTTGCTGAAAATTTTGGGTGAAGCATCAAGTCCTCTGCACAGCATCACACCGACACTCTGAAAGAAACAAAATCTCATCTTGCTCAGAGAAGAGTCATGGTCCTTACTGGGGATACATGATACATGGTCCCCATTTATCCCATGACAGAGGGATAAAGTCATAAGACATGCAAGCTAACTTGCCTGCTCCAGTTTGTACTTTTTACATCACTCTGGGCAGAGGACTAAATCCTCTGTTCCCCCTTTCAGGAGTCCTCTAGTTGTCTGGTTTTTTACAAAGTCAGTGATCCTCAATTCCAATGCCTCTGAGAGGTATTTTGATAAGCAGAATGGACAGCAATAGTTCCAGCTTCTTTTCTCCCATACTATACTTCAGCTGCCTAATTGAAGCAACAACTCCACGAAAGGGCAGAACAGCTTGTTCTTTTTGAACTTTTCATTCCAACTTCTGAGATTCAGCTGTTAGACACACAAGAACAGAAAAGATTGCTTCTCCTGAAGGGCAGTGGATGGGGGAATCATAAGTGAATAAATAATAGGAGAATTATGTCATCAACTGAATATCAGGATCCCCCTTTCTTCATAGCCCCAGTCATGTCTCCATCCCAAGGTGAATTGCTTGACATTCTATTTCTACCTGTCTTACTGAGATGATAAGTTTATCATCATATCTTGTGGATTGAATGAAAAGTCAGATTAATTTAACCCTTTCTGAGTATTTTTCACAAAGATTATGCTTTTTGCAAGGATTAAAGGCAGCTGTGGAACAGCTGAAACACTTCCTACATAGTTTCTAATGCCACAAGGTGCGTCCACCTATCCAACCATCAATTTAACTGTCTTCAGTTTATAGCCCCTCTCAACTTCCAAAATCTTTGCTCTGATCGGCATGGCTGCTCCAGGATTTGTCACTCTGTATTTTCTTCTACAGTAAAAAAAAGTTTGGTTTTTTATTCTTTTTTTTTTTTTTTCCCCAGATTTCATTCTTCCTATCCTGCATATTTGTCCTACACTTAGTCTCTTATAAACCACAGAAGAGAAAACAAAATTCAGACACTGTCCAGTGAATTTCCCCAACCTCTGTCTTAGGTCATATGTCCAGAGTCAGTGCATCAAAGGTTCTTTTATTAACCTTAAGTTTTGCCATAGTTTCCCTAAATTGTTTTTCTTGTTTCTTGTTTCACTTTTCCTAAACCATGCTGTGTGCACCAAGTAGACGACAATGTCTGTTGCCTGAATGTGTGGAGGTGAATATGCTCTGCCCTTAGCAAATCCATGTTGTCCTCGAACAGAAGCAGAACAGTCTGAACTGGCTGAAGACTGACCCCTGTGAGTATCAGACCTGGTTGCTGGGAGGGGGATAACATAAACATATTTACTTAACCCCCTAGACAGTTTCTACATGTTTTAAGTCAATGGGAAAATACCTTTCCAACCTAAAATTCTAATATAACAAGATGTTAGATACACCTACCTGAGTATCCTAACTCTGACATTAGCCACTAATATATTCTTCAGATGAAAGTAAGTAGCTCCTATAGTTGACAGACACAGATGATCTGCTTTCAGTAAAATCTTACCTTAATGTCTAAGATTAAAGATTTATTAAAATAAAAGCAGGAAGAACAGGAACTCTACGAACTAGATGGAGCACTTTTCTATATGAAAAGACCTTTGAGACAGAAAATTATTTATCCATGCTATATATATAGTGACACATATATATCAACATATACATATATCAGCTGATACTTACACTGATATAAGATTCTATTTTTTTAATGAATAATCTATTAGTAACATAACATAACAGTGATATAAAATGTTGGTACATCATTTATACATATTGTATCAATTTGCAGGTTTGCATTATCTTAAAGGCACTTACTCGGGTTGCAGAAAAAAGAAAATACAGTGTAAAAATTTGCAGACTAACAGTCAACACAGCAACTTTAAACTTGAAATAAGTGGCACTTAGAGGTATTAACAACACAGAATTTCTCCATACCTAATGGATTCACCCATAGCCATGTAACCACATCACTACTGGGAGTTACATTCCTTTGTTTTAGTGTTTCAGGTGTTCAACTGCTAAAAATCATTGGACAGAGAGAGTTCTTTTAAAAATAATAGCATTTAGCTTATTTACCACATAAATAAAATTAAAATGAGAGTACATCATGTTAATACTGTGTATAGGATGAGGCAGTCCCTGACCACTCAAATTTACAGTCTAGACTATAACTAGTGACTGCCAAATGAAACTGCATTGTTGTAGTTTTACAACTGAGGAAAAAAAAAAAGTAGGCAACAACACAGAGATGAGGTTTCTTATTAAATCTACTGGAGATTCAGAGTTTTGTAGTTTGTCCTGAAGAGTAGTGGGCTAAGAGTAGTTTTCCTTTCCAGTAAGTGGTTTCTTTCAGTGTGTGTGACTTAATAAAAAAATGGGGGGAGGTATACACAGTATTCAATGATCTGAAGTGTTCTTTATCTGAAAGTATTTGAAGCCTTGGCAAAATTGTAAAAACAAACAAAGCCTCTCTTGCCTCAGTTGTGTCTCTGATTTAAGTGATTCTTTCATACTCACATGTTCAAATATGAACAAATTAATAGGAATATTTTTCTCTTTGTGTAAAGAGTACAGGAGCCATATCTTTCCTAAGGTTTCAAAATCGTCTTTTGAAGTCTGAGTTTGTTTATTTGCTTGTTTATTTCAAATATTTCTCCTCTCAATTTCATGTTGTTTTTCCTGCTACATGAAGTGACAATTTTTATACTTAAAAAAAAAAAAAAAGAAAAAAGGAAAAAAATGCTGCTTGTGTCTTCTCCATCTTTCCATCTTTGGTGCAGTAGCAGACAGTGTGTCAGTTAAACACTGTTTGGGGCACAATCTTCCATTTATAATTAGAGCTTGATTTATACAGAATGAAGTGATGGTAGACAATAAAAGCAGATGTGTACATAGACTGTTTCAACTCAAAGTTCTCTGCCTTTGTATAGTAAGGGAATAAACCCTACTACTTTTTGAGAATCCCATCTGACCTGAGAGGGGTTTTGATACAGTGTTATCAGCATGGCCTTTTAGGGATGGGGTCCTAAAGTAATCTACAAGGTGTCTTAGAAACCCTCACATCATTTTAAAGACCTGACATCACTCCCATTCAATTCACTGACATATCATTAAACGAAAACCACTTTCAGAAATTCCATGACTAAAATATGAATCCATTAACACTTGACCAAATAATTCTTCAGTAATCCCTGCCCCAAATATAAAGCTCCAGGTGTAGCTTGATAGTGTCAGTATTAAATATCTGGAAGTCTGCAGAAGACCCCATTTGGCTTGACAGTGTAAGGATAGTTCATGGAAGAGTTCAGACTTCTTCTACATACTACTTCAGGTGCTCCTCCACTGAATGGCTGTTAACTTGAAATCATTAAAAGGCTAAAATAAAAAAAAGAATGTTTGTGAGTGCAACGTAATCATATTAACAAGAAATAGAAAGACATGAGGAAGCTGTTTGGAATTTAAACCAAAGTTCTTGAATGCTATTTCTGCAGTGTCTGATGAGCTCTAATTAACAGTATGAAATTATCAAATGGAAAAAATCCAGCTGGAAATGATGACTTCAGACTTAGTGAAGAACCTCTCAAGAATCTGTTGTCTGCATCTTTCCAGGCATAACAAAGCTGTGAACTGTGCAGCCAGTGATCTATCTGCTGGGGAATTCTTTATCCCTTGTTTAATTACCTAGATCATCTAGCCACACTATTTAATATTTCAACTGCTGCTTTTCATGTCTTTCTTTTGCAGTCACTGGAAAACTGTTTTGTAAACAACCTCTGTTACTTTTCTATTGGACTCATTACTGTAGTGAGGATAATTCTTCATTAAATTTTTGACAAATCTAAATTTTCATTCACCTATTACCTCTCTGACAGCAAAGGGACTGTTCATGGGAACATTTTCTCAGTGCTGTGCAGGAAGGGTCTGTATCCTGGCAGTGCAGATAGCTTGTCAGGATGCGGCTGCTCTGACATGTTTAATACAAGCTCATGTTGCTGAGCAACCTTAATGAAGCTAAGGATAATCAACACACCACTTGCACAGATCTTTGGACTTGTACTTCCCCATGTGTTTTTTGTCATCCAAATCCTACACTGTATGAAGGTACCTGAATTAGCCCAGGAATGTGACATAAAGGAACCAACAGAGAAAGTTGGAGAAACTGATTAAAGGATTTAAGATTACAAAGGCCATGATCCATCTGGATTGGTTGTTGAAGAGGGTGAGGGTGTCCAGAGATGGCAAAAGAAGGATCCCCGACCCTTCTGACCCTATAGTGAAAAGAAGGGATGAGAAGGCAAATGTTGTGTTCATTTGTTTATTTTTCTTTGTGTGATTTAGACAATGGGAATGGAATAGAGCTCTCTGGGTGGTCCTGAAACTAGTTGCCTCATGAAACTGGGATAAGGTTCCTCTTTTAAGCATAGTTGTGAATGGGGGATGTAGGGAAGGATTAAAGCATAACGTTTTTCTGTCTTTGTAAAATAAACAGTTTTATTCTACCTTTCTTCCTGGATGTTCCATGGTTCTGATAAAATATCTTCAGATAATCTGGCAATGAGCTTGCTGGAAAAAGCTCTGCCTTCCATATTTGTCTAGAATCAGAGACCTATCACTGAAAGCCAATGAAAAGCTGTAATTCCTGGATTTTCATAATTTGGCCAAGGTATGCTTGTGAGCTTGTGCTGCAGTGACACAGTATCATCTCAATCCTACTAAAAACTTTCAAGTTTTATTGACTATCCAAAAAAAAACCAAAACCCAAAACCAAACACCAAAAAAAAAAACAAAACAAAACAAAAACCAAACAAACAAAAAAAACCAACACCAAAACAAAAACCAACCAACCAAAAAAAAACCAAACACCAAAAAAAAAAACCTCTCAGAGAAATCAAGAGCTTCTTGCAATGTAACCTTAACCCTTTTTTATGGTGGTGGATCCCCAGACATCTTTCCCTCTCAAAAGCACTGCTCAGCATGAGCTAGCCATAGACTCATAGAATGGTTTGGGCTGTAAGGGACCTGTGAAGGTCATTGAGTCCCACCCCCCTACAGTGAGCAGGGATGTCTTTAACTATGTCAGGTTGCTCATAGCTCTGTCCAGTCTAGCCTTGAATGTTTTCAGGGATGGTGCACCTACCACTTCTCTGGGTAGCCTGTTCCAGTGTTTCACATCATCATTCTAAAAAATCTCCAATGGGTTCATGTCCTTCTTCTGCTGAGGGGTCCAGAGCTGGACTCAATACTCCAGGTGAGATCTCACCAGAGAAAAGTGTCAGAATCAGCTCTCTCAACCTGATGGCCACACTTCTTTTGGTGTTATCCAGGATATGATTGGCTTTTTGGGCTGTGAGCTCACATTGCTGGCTTATGTCCAGCTTTTCATCCATCAGTACTTCCAAGTCCTTCTCCTTCTCAATCCCATCATCTGACAGCATGTATTGATACCCATGCCTCCAGTCCAGGGTAACAAAGATAGCCTGGTGAACACGCTATATAAACAATGTCACATGCAGAATGGCTAGGATGAATGCCTACATCTCACAAGTAAAACAAATAACTGAATATGTTGCTGGGATGGCAAAGACCAAATGGGGCATGTCTTTCTCTGCAATTACTTAGTGAGTGCCCTGTACTATATAAATGCTGCAAAGCCTGGCTCAGACCTGGCAGATTTTCAAGAACAAAGATATTCCACATTAAACCTGTGGGAAAATAGCCATGTGAATTAATATTTTGTTTCCCGGGGGTTCTCACTGTAAATATTCAAGCTCTTTGAGAAGACTTTGGTCCAAATGTGAATGTGTGATAGATAGAGTGACATGTTTCCGTAGGAAACTAAGAGCTGTCATCCCAAGTAGACAACCAAGTGGCCCTACATATTTCACTTCTTCTTGGGCTCAGGCTTCTGCTAAGCACTGGGAAAAAACCCCAAAACATTCTACATAACTCCAACTCTCAAAGGTTTTGGTATGGGAAACCACAATATGCCATGAATTCTTTTTTGTATACATGCATATTATGTATCCTGGCATGCAATGTTCATATTGTGACATGGGACTGCATAGTGAAATGTCCGTGTTGAGATTTGAACCTTGAAATTTGATGTCTCAGATCTTTTTCTGGGGTGTCCTTCACAAATAATTTAGGATTTTACAGATTTTGGAACACTCATGTGTTCCATGGTGACAGTAGTGGCAGTAGTCTAAAGCACAATAAGATACATTCATCATTTATTTAATCCATGTAAATCCATTGACTTTAGTAGAGTATCACCAATTTACTGGAGGAACACTTTTAACCAACTGTGTTAAATGGGTTGAAAAATGGCAAGTAAATAATTTAATGAAGAGACATTGCTCTTGTGGTTGTATAACACATGATGTCTATAAATCTTAAATGTAAGAATCATGAACATATAGATCATTATGACACTGTGAAACAGCAAAACCACTGGTGTTGTCTTGGTAGATGAGTCAATGCTGAGTTGTTCAATCTGTCCTGCTGATGGATAAAATCTCTTCTCAGGAATATAAGTATCACATGATTATGTGTGAAGACTATGAAATCAAAAATTTGTGAGTTACTCTGTTTTACATGAAATAAAGATTTTTAAATGCATCTGTAGACCATAAAGCACTTTATCACTATTTTTAAATGAAATAAAACAAGTTGTTTTATTGGAAAATAAAGGTAAATTTTTCATGTTTCTTTCTATCTGGGTAACAGAAACCAAATATATGATTTAAGGTTAGTGATCATGCCAACAGCAGAGCTGAGAAACAAGTGCAGGTACCATAGTTCCCAGACAGCTTGGTAACCAATAGACAGAGCAGCCTCTTGCATAGTGTTGCATAAAAACTGAGAACACATTTGTGAGTTCTGTTGTATAACTCAGATGAGTCATGGACACTTGGTCCTCACTTCCTAATCCTGGAAGCAAAAATAAATCCTTATTTGAGGTCACTCTTTAAAAGTAGCCTCAAACACAGTAACCACAGCTAATTGTAAAATGACTCTTTTATTTATTGACAGTTTGCATAGTTCAGAGAAGAATTACTTATATCACAAACCTTTTAAGCAGAAACAAACACGCTCAAGGAAGACAGCTGTTTTCAGACTGTCAGCTGGGAAAAATGCCCCAACCACTCTTATTTGATGAACAAACATACTTTCTTGATTGTCTACACTCATACCCATCTGTCAGGATGGCATGATGCCCAGGCAGAAGCTGGCCAAAACTTTTGCCTTGAGCATTGACACTGAGCAACAAAAGGTTTAGATGGGTAGTATGCGTAACACTGCACATAAAACGTCTTAAGCTTCTTTTTTTTGTGCCAAGCATGGCACAGAGGCTTGGAAACAAATGTCTCCTCATATATTATTTGGCATTGCTGAGTCCCAGAAAGCAAAGATTGCCTATAAAATCTGTGTTCTTGGGGTCACTACTACATCACATGCAAGTTGATGTTGGGCTCAGTGATCACCTTGTTAGAGAAGAATATTGTGTCTGATGCACACTTTGTAACAAGATGGTCATAGACACTACTTGCAAGGACAAATGCTAACCGCACAGCAGGGACATCCACTTTAGAAGCACTGAGCAGGCTGCTGTCTCAGGTAAATAGTCTTCATTTCTTGGAAAATGTGCAGTCTACAAAAGGATCAGAACTTAGATAGCCAGCAGCTGAAGGGTTGTGAAAATATGGAGAGACAGTAACATGTGAAATTTAAAAAAATGTCACATTTGCATGAAAAATAACTAGAAGATAAAAGAAAAAAGATAACTTGTTCCACTGCACAGATTATCTTTTTAGATAGCTTATATAGGAATGAGTTAAAAGCATTTAATAAGTAAGAAGAGCATATGCAGCTGCAATGCCAGCATTTTTGAGATGGAGCTAGAAGCCATTTCTCTTCCAACAAACTCAGGCAGGTCTATTAAATTTTAAAGCTTGTTTTATTTTAACAAAATCTAGAAGTAGATACACCTGAAACATAGAAATGGACACACACAGAGTAAGACAGGTGAGCTCTTTCCTACAATTGTACTCTCAGTCTACTGACATTTAGCCTTTTTCTGAGATACAGCAAACTCTACAGAGAGGAGATTTAGCAGTGCCCTCTTTGCCATGACCTCTTCCAAGCCTGGCTGTCTGTGCTTTGTTCTTCTCAGCAGTGTCTTAATCTCTTGGAAAACTTCTAGATCTTCACAAGCTGCCACTGGTTTTATTCCTACCACTCCTTATTCTCTAGAAGAAGTTTGTTCTAAATTATGCCAATGATACCTAGCTTTTATAGCCAAAGCATGTCTTATCACTTTTAAAAGAAACATAATATTTTCCTTCCTCCACAGAATAGGGGAAGACTCTCTACAGCAGCCAAATTAGACACATTATGAGTAGTAAGCAAATAAAGAAAAGAGATTGAACTCTAACATATTTACAGAGCTCTAAATAATTTAGTTAGCTTTGCAAGCTATCTTTCCTGTAGGTCTTACATCTGTTCAATATATATGAAGGGAAAGTTATTTAGTGCCGTAAGAAAGAAGAAGGCAGAAATAAAAATGTTGGAAATTTTCTAAAATGAGTACTGTGTTTCCAAGTCCAAATTTGTTGGCTATATTTTTATTTAACTTATTTAACTTCTCCAAAATGTATATATATGGAAATATTGTCCAAATTCTGAATTTCTAGAAGTCTCCAGTATTTTGGATGCTTGAGATATTGATCTGACAAACTTCTGTGAGAGAAAGCAAAATATTAAATGTAAGTACTCATATAGAAAAATAGCATTGTTTTTACTGGAATTTTAGTTCTGAAGATTTGATTCCAAGTTTAGAAATTTGAAACCTCTTATCTAGTCATCATTGTGTTCTTTTGTTTCTGTTTCTTCTCTGGAAAACTGTTTAACACCAATGTTTCTAGAAGAAAAAAAATCTTAGTGTAACTACATGGTCACTATTTTGAAGTGCTCTATGGATTATTATACCTTTTAAATTACTAGAGGTTTAGCTATAGTTTTTATTGTGTCTCAATGACTTTTCTTTTCTGTAAATATCATAAAACTCTGTTATCCTATTGTTATACTGAAGCCCACTGTTTGTCATTCAGCCCAAGAGATGGTAACAGAATCCAGGAAAGTAGATTTTCTGTGAAGTTTACTGAAATCAGTGAGGACTGGTTGTGGTCAAGTACATTTGTTTGCTACGTTGGTCTTCAGCTTCATTGGTGCCAAAAAGGAACATGTTCACCGTGCTGTTTTGCAAACAATTGTTTAAGCTTTCTTGTGGATTTCCGGGATCCTGATCTTATATGGTGACAGGCACAACATAATATTTTGAATACTGTTTTAAGAACTTAATTAAGTATTCTACTACATTATGCGCACATTCTTATATCACAGTTCAGTTTCTACTGTGTCTGAATGCCTCCTGTAAGTCTTGCATTTTACAATGTAATAGTATTTGACATAGGCAATTCTTTAATCCTATCCCAAGGCATATACCTTGCATAATCACTAGTTTACTCTGATAGATAATGTTTTTTTCTTAGTTTTATATATAAATGTCTATATATGTCTATGTAGGTATAGGTAAATATTGTTCTCTGGACTGGAGAGAGAAAACCAGTTCAAATAAAATCTGCATTTGAAGGCAGTTGTGAAATTAACACTCATCTGTAGTTCTAGTTGTAGTAATCAGTGCATTGTAGTAATTTTGTTTGCTTCACAGATTTGATTGCCCACATCTTTGTTTCTTTTGTTTCCATGGAAAAATGTTTTATTAAAAAAAAAAAAAAAAAAAAGTTAAAGGAAAAAAAGATATTAAAATGGTCTGAGCAGTAACAAAATATCATAGACCATTAATATGGCTGCACCACAGTAAGAAATATCTGCTGGGTCCTGTTAGACATGAGTGGTGCTGCTCTTGCAGAGATGTAGGGAAAGAGATGAGCCCAGAACCTCTTGAACAATTTGGCTTTGAATTTCAGCTGATACACACTAGGAGCTGACTGTATTGCAGTGTCTTCTACAAAGTGGGTTCTTCTGAGCCTGCAGAGACATCTCAGAATCTTTCAGAGATGACTTCAGAGCAGACTCTTTGGGAGTAACTTGTACACAGGCAGAGAGATTGTTTTGGGGAGGATATTGGATGCTGAGAGAAACAAGTTCATCTTTGGTGAAGAACTAATTTTCAACAACCCGTTTGAGCTTAGATGTTCCTGCTGAATTTTTGCATAGTGCAAATGTGAATAGTGGAGCCAAGTTCACTGATTCCAAGAAACTGCAATTTCATGGAAGTCAGGAAATTTAGACTTCTATCAAAGTTGAAATATGCATTTCTGCATACATATTCGTTATACATATTCTTTCATTCCTGAATTCTACAATAGGTTAACTCATCTTTTACCATTATGTTATACATCTATATGTAAAAAAGAGAGAATTTATGTCTAGATAAAACCCATCATGGGTCTCAAGAGCTTCTTTCAGGGACAAGTGTTCTTTAACGTCCTTCAGTCTCAGCCTCATGTATGAAAACCCAATAAATTGTTGCAGAGCAAAGTAAAATGCTTTGACTTTGTCTTTTTCTTTAGTGTGATTCCTCACTTTTAGTTTCTTTCTGGTTTTTTGAGTTAAATTTTTTTTTTTTGGTCCACTTTACTACCTTTCTGGCCACCTGACAACACTTATTATTCTTCACCCTCTTGATTTCTGCCTTGAGATTTGCACACATGAGCAGCTGAGTACAAACAGCAACATTTTGTACCATTTATGAAGTGACCTCCTATCTTATTGGTTAAGTCCAGTATAACACAATAGGGAAGCATACCCAGAGAATGCTATTAACATCTAAGTAAAGTCTTCTTAAGGACTTCTTACTGGCCTCCTTTACAGCTAAATTAATTACATTGGTGCTCAGATTTGTTTATATGGAGGTGTACAATGAAGAGCCTTCCAGTAGGCAATGGTTAAATTGGAGTATATCTTTAGAGCATATTTAGTTTCAAAATAATTGGACAAAATGATGAGTTAGTAGTGGCTTCGCAGTATAGAAGACAGTAGAATAATTTTGGTTGAAGAATGTATTTTTAAATATAGAAACAAATCTTATCCTGTAGCTGTAGAAGCAAACAAACACAAAGTGTAGTCCCTTGAAATTAGACTACTGACTAGTCTCCCTAGCAACAACAGCACCATTTCTGGAGCTATGAAGAAGAGATGCTCAGGAATCTCAGTGATTTATTGTATTTTTCATCACATAAAATCCTTTCCTTTTCTTAAGAAATGAATATGAAACAGGGATTCCAGCTGCAGCTCTGAATGGTAGATTTGGATCTGTGGATCTGAAAGGCAGATCCTACAGCCCCAGGCAGCTTTACACCCCACTTCAGGTCCTTTCCTCTTGTCCCCTCTATGTAGCTCCAGCTATGGCAGTCAGTGCTCAGCTTGTCTCTTTCAAGGCTTGTAGCTCTTCATGTGGTTTGTACCTGAAAGTAGATTGTCCAAATTGCTTTTTGAAGATTTTGAGTATAGAATTCTGCTTATTGACACTTAGTTGGATTTTAGGAGTAAGAAGCTGACTTCTGAGTCTTACCCAAAAATAATTAAGGTACTAATTATTATCATCATTAACACAATTTAATTGCAGGAAAAGCAGCTACATATTTTAAAACTACAAAAACATGAAGCCAGAAAGTGAGACAACGTAAATGATAAATTAAAACTGTAGCTGACAGCAATCCAAGAAAAATAATGCAACTACTCTTCACCAAAATATGTGTTTGTGCGGACGTGTGTGCACACAGAGATGATACCATACCTCACACAGGACTGTCATTGTCAATTCATTCATTAGAGGCAATTATTTTTCATTTTTGTCCCTACTGACCTGTAGGCAGATGGTTAGCATGAATACCATTTTTATCTGGACACCAGATCTGGCCAGACTGCAGTCTGTTGGGTTTGATCACTAAACTGGCAGCTGCATTACAGACCTGCTCTTTTCTCTTTTTGTCTCTGGGGACTGCAGATTGGATGCACTGAATCTGAACTTCTGCAAAACACGGGGCTTTTTGTCATTTTCATTTTACTTTCTTTTTATGACCATCCGGTAAATGATAGTACGGTTAAAAGCTGATTGAATCAAACCATACCAAAAAAGCAATTTTCAGCTGCAAAATTATTTTTCACTTATATAAAAAGCAAGAAAGTAATTGAGGCTTTAAAGAAGAGATATACATGTATATGCCAATATGAAAGGTAATTTAACGAATTCTAAGTTTGAGTCAAAAAAAGTCTGTATATGGACACCATTCTTACTATCTAAAAAACCCCAGGATAGTGTTGTGGGACTCATTTCTGAAAAGGACCAACTGACACAGGCTTTTTTTAATTGCGTAGTTTGCATATGGAAAACATGTATGATTAGTAATACCAAGCATTTCTATATGATATAACTGCATGATAAACAAAAGTAGACAGATTTTTGTCACAACCTTATGTCCTTCCTCTCAGAAAGACTTGAGAAAATGTGTAACTTTAAACACGTGAGCATTATACTTATGTTAAACACACCGTATACACCATACTTATTATATTTTTTCTGAGTATGTGTGAAAATCTCAGCTGCATTAGTTATTTTTACTTTCACTGGTCCTTACTTCGGCAAAATTATCTAAAGCATAATGGAAGCTATGCCTCAGTAAAGAATGAATTATCCTCCTTATCTGCTCCCTACTCAGGTGAAATAAATAAAAAAATCTGTTCTAACTATACTGATTACCATATTCCATTTGAAACTGGTAGCATAACTTAAATAATTTGTAGCTTACTGTAAAAAGCATTTACTGATCACAGTGAGCAGTTTTCCTCCCTTTATAAGATGGAAATTATATCAGATGTGGATTTGCTCTACAGTGGCTATCTGTAGTTTATCATAAGACAGGGATGCATGTAAGTACTTCTCACAATACAATGAATTTCATTTGTTACCAGCAGGCTATGCCACAGGTAGAATTCACAGAGACAGTCTATATCTATCTTATAGTACAACTTCCCATTTTATTTATACTTCGGCAACATTTAATTTTTATTAATATGTCAATTACCTTACGTACTTTTAAAATTTATCTCTGTGTTCCAGTGTTGTGTACAACTTCTCAGACACATTTTTTTAATTTCCACACTGGTGAATATTTAACTGAACCCAACAGACTATAATGAGCAATTTAGTTTGACTTAGGAAAAGAAGCTGGATTCTTGTCTTGCTCAAGACACTCCTTATGCATTTTTTCAGTTTAATATCATAGATTAAAATGTATAAGCAGCATAAGGAACAGCACCTTACAAAGTAATTTTTGTGTGTCGATTGCTCTTTCACTTAGTGCTCCCATCTGACACGTTTCTGTCCAATTGTACAGCTTCAGTAGGAGAGGCAGAGAAGATGCCAAATCCAGATCTTGCACTTCCCAGGCAATCACTGTAATTCCTACAGAAAATATATTTTTTTCTTCCTGTTAGACACCTGTCTTCAACAGGGAATCTATTTGACATAGGCTGGTAACTAAAAAGCTAACAAGAAAACTGTGAGTTCAGGTACCTACCCTGTGAGTCTACCAGCCTAATTTTGTCCTCCTGTCTCTCTCTCTGTTATTTGTGTCATTTTTAGAAAGGTTAGTTGCCAGAATTACTTCTTTTATTGTAAATTGAAAGAAAGAGCTATTTTAATAAGGTGTTTTATCTCTCTTTACCCTCCACTCTAAAAATCCAATTCTATCTGGTCTTACAGCATATGAAAGAATTAAAGATTATTCAGTGAGATTTCCCCATCTTCACTAACAATCCAATGCAGATTTCTAGGTTGCATTGCAAAAGCTTATGTGAAATAAGATAGGCAAAAATAGATGGCACAAAGGAATTTAAGCATCATTGTAGTGATTACACAAGGGAACTTGTGCAGCAATGATTAATCTTAATGAAAATATTCTCCCTTTGATGGTAGAAATAGATCCATATGAAAGGTTATTCACAGATCAGTCAAGACAGCACCCACTTATTATGCCCTGGACAATTGAACTAGTCCTGTGCTTTCAAAGCTGTTTTTAAGGTCAGCAATCAGCTTTAACAGTATATCTCCATTGATGAGAATATATAAAATAGACCTGTTACGAGAACAGTATATTTTATATTTCCAAGGATGGGCTTGAATGCCGAGAACTTGCATGGGTGGTCTGACCAGTGTGGCTGGACTCTTCCAGACAGGTGATGCGGTACGTATAGATTTAGCAGAAGATGCAAAGGTGTGTACTGCCAAACACATTACAGTCGCCCATGTTCTGCTTACACGGTTTGGCATTAAGAGTCATCAATCTTTTCCAGTGTTTCATCAAATTTATCATACCTGCCAAATTTTAAAATTCAGAAATGGACCCTTCCTCACCAACTGCCACCTTCTAGGCAAAAAGAAACATCTACCCACTGACACACACCCAAATCATGTTGGATTTGCTGTGCAAGTGCAGATAAGCTATCCAGTGTGCAGATTGTATATTCAAATGCACCTTGATATATCTGAGTCACTGCACATGTGAGACAGGATTGCTCTTTGCTTGAACACCAACCTTACACCCAGGATTCAGTAGGTGGAGAGAAAACATGCAAATGTAATAGTGTTGGCAAGAGTTCAATCATGTAGCAGATCACACACCAGAAGCTTTCTGAGTATTTCTGGATCAGGAATTTTTCTTTTATTCTCTCTCTTTTTTTTCTTTTTTCTTTTTTCTTTCTTTTTTCTTTTTTCTTTCCAGTGGAGAAAATTACACTTTTTCAAAACAGTCTCATTGTCATATAAGATCATAAATTCTTTGACTGTTCTTGACCCCCAATATGTCTAACAAAATTAAATTAATCAAAGACACCGGCCTTGTTTCGAGAATTTCAACCTGAGAAACAATATTTTCTTACACACTTGTATTGTAGTAACAAGCCTTCAGAAACAGTCCATGACATAGCATTCACCTCTTCTCTTCTGTACTCCTTTTCTGTTTGTACCCAAATGCCCTGAAGCCACATTTTCAAACATCAGAATTTGAATTGTAATGTCAGGTTATTTTTTAGCAGCTCTTTAACTTCTCTAGCACTGATTACTCTCACACTGTGCTGATTATTGACCACTCCCAGAGTGCCCTGCTTACACTGCGCTCTGTAAGGCGTCATAATGTTACCACTCCCCAACCCCTTTTCTTTACTTGTCCTGGGACATCTCCTGAGATGCAAAAATAATTGTGGGACCTTTCCTTTGAGCTGAATCCCCACTAGCATCAGGGACACTCATGCCATTTGTACCACACACTTCTGCAGGTTGACAGGCAGAAGCTTTCAGGCGTACATAAGTGACCTCATCTTCCAATCCCCTCACTCAGACTCCGCATGCCAGGAGAGCCAGTCATCGCCCCTCCTGCTTGACAATCTTTTGCACAGTTCCTTTTTTGCAACAGCTGGTAAAGTTCGACTTGCTGTCACATGAAAGGGAGCAAGCAGATGAGAGCAAGGGCAGCAAACAGAAATGTGGGGGTGTTCAGGAAAAAGGGGGGAAAGAAAGAGGAAATTCATTAAATAAAGTTCTGTCTGCTGCAAAATCTTTTAGTACATTAACCCAGCATGGGGCCTGAATCTGTGGTGTAAGAGCCTAACTGTGCCCTCTGTTGCTTCATTACTATTTTATTGATTTCAGAGGGGAATATAAATCCAGGGCAGCCTGCCCGCCTTAGCAAAACACAGGGCTGCCAAAGTTAATGGGCTAAAAGGAGGGAAATTTTGGAATCAAAACTAAGAGAAAATGTCAGTAATGTACTGTAGTTTGTGTAAAAGGCAAAAAAGGACTCATCTCTATTTTAAATTATGCTATACTATCATTTTCATCTTTTCCTAAAGAATGTGGGGAAGGAATAATATAAAACTTCATTTAGACAGAGAAAGCAGCAGCTTGAAATCAAAGTGATTACATAGTTTCCCTAAAAACCACAGTTTGTTATCTCTGAAATCGATTAGCACCAATGGAGTTTATTCTTGCTACTGAAAATAAATACTGGTAGAGGTCTAAAACAGAAGTCCCACAGATAAGAAGCATTATAAATTGATATTATATTATAATTGGTATTACACAATGAACGAGTATTATAAACTGGATTATTTCATTGGCCTCATTGGACATTTTGAGGGCTGCAATTAAAGAGAGTTTCTGTCAGTTTATCACCCTTACGCCCTTGGGACAGCTGAGCTCCCACATCAAACTGAGAACTGAATTCCTCTACCACCCACTATGCCGTGCATCATCCTTGTAGCCACTTAGCCTGGTCCTAGATATGCAACAAAAGACTTAACATCCAGACTTCTAGAAGAACCTAAAGGTGGTCTGGCATTTCAACACCAAATGCTGATAGTTTTGTGAACATGTGCATGAGTTTTTCTTTGGAATGCAGAATTAGAGGAGTCCTTGTGGCTACTGAACTGGAGGTAAGTATTGTATTTTCCATCAGTCGTTAACCTCTTTACCCTCTGCCTTTGCTCCAGATGTTTCCTTTCTTTCCTCAAACCAGCTGTATGTGAGAAACCCTGCAACAGGACAAACTGGAGGAACCCAACATACAAACAGCATTGTGTTATGTTGGGGCCAATGCTCACATCACAGAACGTACAAGTACATGAAATTTTATGTATTTATTTAGAAATGGAGCATAGGTGTAGTGCCAGCAGTGTCTGATTATGGCAGTGAGCCTTTTTCTATCAGGACTAAAACTGTTGCTTCATAAGACCTAGCAAAACCTTGTAGAAAGTATATATGGAGTAAAACAGATCCAGCAGCATCTCATTTTGCTTCTAACAGGTTTAGGACCTGAATGTTTAAAAACCCTTTGGAAGTATAGTTTTTCTTAATTGAGGCCCTGACAGTCTTATAAACACACATCCATTTTTTAACCTGGCCAAGAGCTTCCTCTCATCTACCTCATAAATTCCACTGTTCAATCACAAAGCTGCATGGGAAAAAAATTTTCTCTTTCTGTTTTTAATTCCTCATCTTTTATACCTTCTTGGTCTTATTCCGCAAACAAGAAGAGCAATTCCTAGTCATCTTCCCTGGACTTTTCTTTTTTTTTTTTCTTCCATTATGATTTTCAGGTCACATTGTTTCATTATGTTGCCTACTGATTTGTGTCTATTTAAAATTCCTACCATTTCTACTACCTTTTGTAAGATTTTTTTTTTTTTTTCCAGGTTCTTCACTTTTACTATTGATTTTCCTTAGACTACCTTGATTTTGCAGTAACATTTTGGAGACAGAGCAAAGGGAGAGAAAGAGAAGAGAGCTTAGCTTTTGAATTCTTCCCCGAAGGATCCTGTCTTTCTCCATCAACTGCATAGGAAACCATACTGACATCTTATGAGATTTCTTCCCTTTGGCTATACGTGAACAGAGGTTTGTATTGATCTGTGAAAACTGATGCCCAAAAAACCATAATGGCAGAAGATAAAAACCAGAAAAAACCTTCAAAAAATGTCAGGCTGAATTAATGAGGCCCCACCAGGAGCTGTGCTTCAGTAAACAAAAAATAAAAGTAATGTAAAGTATGTATATAAATACCTTATTGCATATTTTAATATATAATTTTAAAAAGCAATCAAAATAAAATAAAAACATGCAGAATATATGCATTAATAAAATATAATTTAATTTTAAAAGCCTGTAAAAATTAAACAAACCTAAATAGACAGTATTACAATAAGTGAAAATTACATAGCAAGTAGCAAAATAATTTAGCAAATAATTGTGTTTCCACAGAAATCCTACATAAAATTGAAACCACAAATTAGCATAGCTTTGAAACTATTGTTCTGGTCCTCATTAATACATTGTGTGATATGACAAAAGATAAATTCCATTTATTTTATCTACAAAATATACCTGATAATTCATTTAATCTAGCTATTCTTACATCATCCATTTGTTTCCTCCACATATAAATATAAAAATCCATGTAGTGATATCTGTAAAAAATGTTTAAAGTATGTTAACTTTTTAAAAGTTAAAACACATAGAAGCTAACAAGACCACAGAAAGACATCCTCTGAATATGTCTTCCTATTATTTCTTAAAACCATACTGATTTTTTCTTTTCTTCTATTTTTTTTCCTTCCCGCTAAATTTTGGGCACACAAGTTGACTAGCTTGAGATCTCATTGCTTTCTGGAAGTTCATATAAGCTGAGATTTTCAAAGATGTTAACTGAAGACTCTTCTATCAGTAAAATAGTGAAGTTTTTTAAATAACATTCTAAAAATTGTCTTGCAAAGCTTCAATTTATTAATACATACATACGCCTGGTCAGGACATTGAATTTTATTCATGAGAACCTGAACTGCAGGTTCAGCTAAGTGGGAAAATGGAAACATATTCTCGAATTATTATTTCTTTCCTAAATATGCAAATTAGGTGTTTAAAGCATATAGAGTTGTGCTCATTAAGTTCTGGTCTTTTTCCTCTAAATAACAATATTGTCATTTATTATTGCTGTTGATAATGAAATATCGGTCAGACCTCTGGGAAGGGTCAGCTGCAAGTATAAAGATTCTGTTTTCAAAGGCTGTATGTAGACCATCAAGGTCTATTTCCTGGCTAATTACATGAAAAATCACACACAATGGCGCTCTCCTGTGTAACTCACACAACATTGCAATTTATCATCATGGACACTGGCTGTGCATTTGACACTTTCCTGTAAGAACTGTGATATCTGAGACCTAAAAGAGGCAGAGACTGAATGTGGAATTAAAACAAACAAAACTGATCCCTGCCCAAATTTGTACCAAGCTGTGAACGCAGAGCAGGCTACAATCTAATACTAAAAGTCAGTGCAATGAAGTACATATGATCCCAATAAGAAGAACATTCCTTATTTTTTCATAAGGTTCTGCTTTCTTTTCCACTGGGAATCATCTCAGCAACTCAAGCCCTAGAGTGAAGCCTATAAACTGATGGTGTTTAGTGACCATCTGCACCAGTAGTTCCATTATCTGAGGCTGGAGATTGATTTTCCTTTTCCTTGCATGTTCACTTACCCTAATGCCCCAGAGTCTGCAATGGAGCCAGCAGCATATAATGCAAAGACAGCTTTTAAGACATCAAAAGTGAAACCATCGGGAGTATCATTATATTCTGAATCTTTTGTAGTAGCTCTTTGTCTAATCCTATTGTAACAGAAATCCACCGATGGTAGCTAGGCCCCTCCTTTATGAAGGTTAAGTACAGAGCTCAGAGGATCTTTGCTTTTCTCAGAGGAAGGTGCATAGGTCCTCCCTCCTCCCTATGTAAGCAATGGCTCCGTTATGAACAGGGACCGGTATTATGTACACTGATTTCATACAGGACTGGTAACTCAGCAGGGCACACTCATTCAGATTTGGAGGCTGGAAACCAGCAGAAGGTTATCTAAAAGAATGCCAAACCTCAACAAATATTTTTTATTTTTATATTTTAGTGGAATAAATAGTACATTCAAAGTTGGGTCGAGTAGTATTGATGTTCCTAAGCCTTTACCAGTGATTACTGTAATTCCTCTTAAGAAATGTTTCTTTGCTCCCTCACTGATGTGTCAAAGACCCACACAAATACCAAGGGAAATTAACACATTAATTGACTGTATAGAAGGAGAATTGAAACTGGTCAGGCACAAAGGCCAGGTTCTGAAAAGGGCTTGGCATGCAGAGGTTGCCACTGTTCCGAGTAAGGTGGTCTTAGCGCGACCTGCTGGATGCCAAAACTTTAAGAATCTGGCCACTTATTTATGTGCCTAAATAGGATCCGAATCCTTTGAATCTGTCTCTCTGTATCTAGTCCATTAAATTAGACATTTCCTCTGCACCCCAACTCACACCAGCCTCCCAAGATAACCCCACAAAACAAAACCATGTGAATAGAGGAGTTCTTGGCCTTTCAAAACCTTAGTCAATGCTTCCCTTAAAAGCCTAGTAAGAAAGCAAATCTTCTTCCTGTCAGTGTCAAAACAGAACTAGAGACCATCTTCTACAAACCAGAAACTCTCAAATTGATTTTGTTCTCATCACTTCTGAGACAGTAAAGACACCTACGTGCCTATAAGGACTACACATGTAAATATACACAAGAAAACAGGTGGTGTTACTATGATATTGATCATACTGTGTATTCAAAATACACTCTTAATCCATAGTCAACTGCTCTACAAGAGAGTGATCCATTGGAAATATACATTACAGTACTTCCATATTATTTTTATGAGGAAGATGTATGATAATATTTCCATTTAATTATGGAAATTATAAGCATTATGGAGAAAATAATAACAAATTTGGCTTTAGCTTTGGTCAACATGTTATGAATCTTAATGCATTTTTGAGTCTGGACCTTTGTCCACAAAAATATGTAGGAATGCAACTCATATTTAATTGTAATTTCCTGCATTTGCATCAACATATAGTCTCTCATAATACACTCTCTGAGGCCAAACAGGCATTACAGTACTAAAGGACTGAAAGAGCCTCTTCTTATTGAGGTTCCAAATGTTCCTAAAAATCTATTCTCATATTTATTCCCATAAATTTATACATATTAGCACTGAGTGATGTCCTGATTCTTGAAGACTTCTGGGTTCCACTTTCTGCTTGAAATCATGGCTAATGCTGTATTAAGTATATTTTAAGATGTTACAGAGTAACTCATGCCTACAACTGATTGAGATTCATAACAAAGTTTTTCTCTTCACAAAGTAACCTAGTTATGTACTCAGAGAATGGGGTACCTAAGCTTAATTCATTCCCCCACTTCTTAGGTTAGAAAGTGCTTTTTCCATCACCTCTCTGCTTTAATCATGGGCACCAAAGGACACTGCTGTCTGCACCGAAGTTCATAAATTTGGGTCAGATAGAACAGAAATTATTATAGTGTGCCAAACATCTAAAAAGTTAGACAGAACCAGTGCTTCTGGTCCACTGAATGGCTAAAGTCTCCTAAATCAGGACAAAGGTGTAAATCAAATCCAGATCTACTGCTATTGCCTCTGCCAGCAATGTACTTTCTGTGTTCTTTCTTATATCATAAGTAAAAGGGAATGCACCTATATGGAAAGTCATCATTTTTTTTTATCTGTTAAAAAGGATATATTTCATTTTTAGGAAACCTGATTTATCTGTGGAATTCATTGCCACAAGATGTTAAGACTGGGAACATAAAAGGATATTTAAGATTGAACATCTGAATGGTGACTAGGAACATCACAAATACAATAGACAAGAGAAGTAATAAATAAGGGTTGCCAAAAAAGCAAGCTAAAGGGTGCATGCTGACTACTAAGTAATAAGAATTAGAGGAAAATAAATCTTTCATTCTGGGATGGATGTGGCTAAATTGCCCATTGGTTTCCTTGTACCTTTGTCTGAAGCTTTAAGCACTGGTCACTGTCAGGGAAGACATGTTAGGCTAAAACTCATCAAATTCATCCAGTTTGATCATTACTTTGTCAATTAAACACAGCAAGTAGAATAAATGAGCTTTTTCTTTTTCAACAGATGCTTCTATAACAAAAAAAACCAGTAACTACACAATGCCTGAGTCAATTAAATGAAACTCCATAAGCTTGTTAAATAAAATATTTTGATCTTGACATGAAATTTCTTGACAGGTAAAGGTTGGACATAGTTTTCATTTACAGATCTTCCTGTTTATTTCCTGGTTTTGAAATGGAAGAAAATCAAGAACATTAAAAGACTGACAAGATTTGGAGCAGATATTTAAACCTAGATCCCCAGTCTGAGTGCTGAGTGCAGATATTTAAACCTAGATCCCTAGTCTGAGTGCTTCAAGTATAATCCAAATTTCTCATGTTAGAGGTCTTCTCCTTCCATAAATATTTAAATGCTGCATATACCAGTGAAATATTTATGATAAATTTAAATGAAAAAACATTAGAACTCCTTTTGATTAAAGAATAAAAAATCATATTTTAGTTTATAAATATGTTTAATGCCAATTATCTACTGCAAAAACATTACATCCCTTCAGAATAAGCCTAACAAATTTCTTTTGAACTATGACACATCTTCATATATAGAATTTCTATGTAGAATTTGGCCTATAAAAAAGAATCAGGAATCTTTTCTTTCCCATGTTCAAATCCTGATCTCGTACATTAATTTGTATGGCAAGCAGATGATCTAGTCAAATAATATTTTCTAATTATTACTGCAGAGACCAATAACTTGTATATGAATAAAACACATCTTTTGGCAACATTTATAGCCTTTGTCCAAAAAGCTCAAGAAACAAAGAATCTACTGAGAGTTTGTTCTGATGGTTAACCACCCTGTCAGAAAAGTGCCTTTTTTCTCATATGAAAAATATTGTCACATGCAGAAGAGCTGAGATAGCCTATTATGGCAAACTCCAGAATCCACTGAGATAGAAAATGTGGGGTTTTTAGGTTTGTAAAAAATTAAAATCTAAATTCTCACTTCTTAAAATGTAGAATACATGGGAACAAGTGGTGTAGAAAGAATTATTTTTTCCTGTGAAGCAGTCTTTTACACTAGAAAATGATTAATGTGTTAATAGCAAGTGAATGGATCACATGGCTAATGAGGTCTCAGAAATGCTACCAACACTGCCTGACTCACACATATCTACCATCTACATTTTCAGCACTACAGACATTGATGAACAGCAGGCATGAATTTACCTTAGAGACCCTCACCTTTATGTAGGCTTGATAGACATTCATTAGCATGGGGAAAGTGTCATATGCGTTTCACATTGGATTCTTCTCTCAAACAGAAGTCCCTGAGAAACACAGGGTGTTTACACTAATCAGCCTACCAGAAGGATTTATCCTTTTGTCATTGCAAAAGAAGGAGTGGATGGGAAACCAATTAATTCTCTAATAGCTACGGCAATAGTCTTAATACAATTGCTTGTCTCTCATTCTCATTTACACCTGGTAGTAAGAAAGGACATTGATGAGCAAAATTAGTTATATGCACATTCAGGTCTCTCCTTGCCAGACTGCAGTGAAGTTGCCATACTGTAAATGTCAGTTGTGTGGTTTGATTTCATACCCTGCTGCCTGCAGACAACCACATCAATATAAATATGCAAGCTATGGAGGATAGCACTTTGCCCTTTATGAATTCCACAAATGCTGCATGGCTGTTTTTCTAACCCTTGGGATGTATATTTTCTGCAGATTGGAAGGGAAGTGTTCCTGAAACTCTCTTGGCTTCACTTTACATTTAACTGGCTGGGGACTCTGACTCAATCATCTACTGAGATCATGACGATCTTACAGTAAATTGACAAGATGTCTTTCATTCCATCAGGTGACAGTGCATAGTGCTCTTTCATTTCACAACACCACTGATACTTCATCATGAATGTGTTTGCTACACCAGCTCTGATTTATGAAGTGGTATGCAGGCAGTTGTCTCTTTACATACATGTGAGCTAAAATTGATCCAGAACAATTTCTTATGTGCTTTGTCACTTTGGCCTCCGAACTGGAAGCATATGTGGATGAGATATGGTGGCTATTCCTGTTGCCCAGGGAAGAATCATTCTATATTGGGATGGCAATAGCTGGGGCAGTTACAGAATGGGAAGTGCCTGAGCTGACAAAATGTCACAGAATCACAGAATGTTAAGGGTTGGAAGGGACCTCAAAAGATCATCGAGTCCAATCCCCCTGCCAGAGCAGGACCACCTAGAGCAGGTCACACAGGAATGCGTCCAGAAGGGTTTTAAATGTCCCCAGAGAAGAAGACTCTACAACCCTCTGGGCAGACTGTTCCACTGCTCTGTCTCCCTCACCATGAAAAAGTTTTTCCTTAAATTTCTTTAGAATCTCCTGTGTTCCAGTTTGCACCCATTGCCCCTTGTCCTATCACTGGACATTGTTGAGAAGAGCCTGTCTCCATCCTCCTGACACTCACCCTTTACATATTAATAAACATTAATGAGATAAATAAAAAGTAGGAAGAAACAGGAGAACTAAGGAAAAAAAAAAAGAAGACAGAAAGGGAAAGATGCAAAGGAGAACAATAAAAGTATCTGGAAAGAAATAAATATAGAAAGGAAAGAAACAAGACAAGAAAAAAAAAAAGTATAGGGGAAAAAACCAAAAATACAGTTACCTGTCTGTTTACATTCTAAAATTGCTCCACAACCTCATAATAGGATTAATAGGTTTCAAAGGACTAATAATCACTAGTACAACTGAATGCCTTTTAACTGGCTCTGCTTAGCCAACCTAGGAGGACTTTCTGCTCCCCGATTGCCATACACACGATACCTTTCTTTGTGAGCTCTAACCTTTCATGGGTCATTTTTCTTCATGCCTTTCTCTTTGCTTTTCCTTCTCTGTACACTAAGTCTCCTCTTTTCTTACTCTTCATGCTCTGAAGTCTCTTTGCCTCACTTTCTGCTCCAATTCCCCCTTGTCCTGGTTTGAGTGAGAACAGAACTAATTCTGTCCAGTGATTTTACTTTTCAGTTCAGTACTTCTAACTAACTGCACTTTCTGAAGTTAGCAGCCTGTTTTCACAGTGTCTGCTGCTGGCAGTGATAACACCTCATGTTTAGAGTTAATACCAAGGATTGGTGTGCAGACCAAGGCCACTGCTGGATCTTGTGTACCCCATTAGGGGTTCAGGAAAGTGAAAGGCTGCACCTGCAGGGAGGAGCAGACAGGGCAGGTGACCCCAAACTGACCAGTGAGGGATTCCAGACCATATACATCATATTCGGTATAAAGCAGAGGGATCTGGAGGGTCTATAGGTTTTGGTTGGCTTGCTAGTTTTAGGTTTTGCTTGCTAGCTTGCTTGCTTGCTCGCTTGCCCTCTCTCTGGGGGCTCCGGGCTCTTCTCCCCTCTTGGACCGCTTTGCCAGCTTTGCTTGGCTTGGTTCAGGTCCTCTTCCAGCTCCTTCCTCGGAGCATCCCAGGAGGACTCTGTCCGTTCTGCCTTCAATCCCAATCGGTGTGCTCCTGAACCCAGTACCAGAATCCAGCTCCTGAACACAGGTCCTGTCTGCTGCGGGGCCCAGCCTGGGACTCCCCAGTGCCTGCTCTACAACATCAGTGGTGTCGGTGATGTAATTACCATTGGGGGGGTTGGGTTCAATACTGGTTTTGTATATATTTGTACATATTCTATTTATTATTATTATCATTAAAGCTGTTCTAGTTTTCTTTTCTAATCACTAAGTCTCTCTCCTTTATTCCTTTTCTCTTCCCTTTGGAGAGGGAGGGGGGTTAACAGAGAGCATCTGTTATTGGTCTAAGGGGCCACCCTGACCCTAAACCATGACACCCCCTCTCTCTGATACAGAGACATAAATGTGCTGTTTAAGCACTTTACTAGGGTACTCTTGAGAACTTCCCTAAGGTGATTATACTCCAGGCATTATACTCCAGCACAAACTCTGCTACTGCCAAAACCAACTATTGCAATTTCTACAACTGTAGCCCATCTTCCTTCACTGAGGTGCTGGACTTTCATGCCACTGTTAGTTACTTGCCTTTGGCACAGATTTTAATTAGCTGGATGAGGCAAAGAAATTCTACTGTTACTCCAATACTGTTGCCTTGCAATCAGGTATGTGCTCTCATTAAATTCCTCTTACAATGTTGGATTTGGTAGCTTCCTTATCTCTAACAACCAGGCATTTCTCATAGTTGTTATTAAGTTCACTTAAAACTGTTGCTAAGAAATCTTGAAGTCAAATTGCATACTTTATATGGTGGAAATTTCATACTCAGGTTCTATCTGCAGGGAAGTGTACTCATAAGCAAGCTTTGACAATTACACACAACTCTTCCCTTTTCTGGCATTCACTGATTTTCAGAAAGCCTGAGCAGCCAATACAAACCTGGACAGGCATGAAAATAACAGGCCCGTGGGACAACCACTTCTGAAAGAGAGTTCAAAAGTGTTCATATCTTAATAGGAGAACAAACAGATATAACCCACACATTTACTGCACTGGATTTGTTTTTCTTTCCCAACTCAACAAACTTTCAAAAACTTTGTAATTTTTTAGGTGTGGCACTTGCTTTACCTAATAACAAGCATTCAGAGTCAGCTAAAACCTCAAGTCTTCTGGTGCTTGTATTGTTTTGTTTTATTTTATTTTATTTTATTTGTTTAATTCTTCATGGTCTACATAGTCTATGAACTGATGAACCATTTTCCTTTTGCTAGTCTTAAGACTCCTTAAAAGCAAACATGTCAGATTCATCAAGATTCACAAGGAAGAAGGTAGCAAGTAGATGGTAAGTTCAAATAGTAGTGACTCACACAATTCTACTATAAATGATATGAAATTAAAAACAGGACACTGAAGTTAACAATTTTCAGGGCCTTGAAACTGAGTTGTACAGTTCTTCATGTGAGAAAGGAGCTGTTACACCCATATATGCAGCTCAGGAAGCCCATAAGCCTCAGGTTGCAGAGGCTGGGAGCATATGCAGATGACAAAATACGCTGCCGCATCCTTATATTCTTCTGCTGTAACAGGTAAAGTACTCAACTAAATGAACTTTTGACCTGAACTATTACAAACCCATTTATATTCTGAAGTTTTGTGTTACACAGGACTCCTCTACACACTGAGAATCTCTGACCATCTTTCAACCAGTTTCCAGCTAGTTTGCATTGACAAGGATGTTCGGGAATTCCGGAAAGCATTTGAATTAGCTTCCTAGTGTTGATTCTACCTATAAATCTACATATATTTATTAAATGGACTTTCTAAGAGTAAATGTCATGAGACTGTCCTAGTAAACCTGGTAAATCAGTATGCGTCTGAGCAAGTAAAAAAGTGGAGATAGATGTCTCTAAGAATAATTCTGATGTACATTAGGGATCCTTTACACCAAACTGATTTTTTCATATTAGATGTAAGATCCTAATACAGCCTGACAATATCAGTTCCTTGGTGTGCACCTGCTTTCCTTACCCTGTGTAATACAGTAGCACTCTCCCTTTTTTTAAAGAACTGACAAAATTCTGAGTGTACTTAAACTAGAACAACTTCCTAGCTACTCAATTATACTTTTTCTCACTGAGAAAACAAAGCATTTCTGTAAGACCCTTAGCAAAAAAAAATTTAAAAAAAAATAAAATAAAAATCAGTATCTCCTGTGTTATTCTTAAGGACAGAGATATTTCTATGCCTTTCCATACTTCATTCCTATTCCAAGTCTAAACCCCAATACACACTTCTATATAAATGCACAGACACCGTTAGAAAAACAAGCTTTTTTGGCACACATAGAAATGATAAATTCTATCCTAGAAGCAGTCAAAAGACTCAAAGAACACTGATAAAAAGAAGGCATTAAAGGCAGCACATCCTTGCTATACACCAACAAGATTTTCCCTGCTGGGTGACCTACCTCAACTAACTGTCAAAAAGAATTAGTCTCAAGGGAATGTTTTGCTTATAGATTTATAAATGTTGACAATAATCCTAAATGGATGTTAGGGGAATTGACAAATCTCAGCATTTTTCTTGATGTATGTGTGCCTGGGGGAACTTTGGAGGCCCCAGCATTCATTAAAAAGAAGCAAGCCATTGACAGCTGACAGAGAAAGACAGGTAGCATAGTTAGGAAAGTAGAAGCTATTTGTTGACACAAATTGTGGAGTATAACCTAATAATCTAGTATTTTCTTCTGCTGTTGTTTCTAGGCTCACTCAAAGTGTACAGACCATACAGCATAATGTGCTTAGTGCAACAATAAAACCACCTAATCTATAAATGGCCTTATTGTAGAAGTTTCAATATTTAGGAAAATAATGTGGACCAGATTAAAGTAGGAATTAGTGCTTTATTAAGGATCTTGGGGGCGGCTAGAGAGTGTATTTTGGGGCTTTTTTTCTGTGTGTGCATGTGAGGGGTTTTTTTATCCCTGGAGGTCAATGCACATGTTAAAATATTGTCCTCTGGAAGAAGAGTTCTGAGTTTAGCTCTGTCATCTTACCTTGGCAGAAAAGAAGGATAAAGACAACAAACAAGGAAGCTCAGAATTTTGATTCTACCTTTATGTTTGATTCTGGTCTGAATCCATTTATAGATTTCTCTTCATAGTGAAAAAACCAAACAATTTAAAAATAGAATAGCAGTTATTTCTGTCCTATTGAGAAATAATAATTCCAAGATGCTTTAAAAAACACCTGAATAGATTGCTTGCTAGCACACTGTCATCCAGTTAGTATTTTTAAGTATGTGTTTAACAAGAGTAAAAGACTCACACAGTCACATGTAACATCCATAGGATGGAAAAGTATGACATGTCTCTTATTTTCTACTGCCAGAGAGCTCTTAATAGCAAATTTTACAGCATTTTATTCAGTCCAGTTTTAAACAATGTTACCAAGAAGCCCTCCAGCACTCCTGGAGATCACAAGAACACATTTTCTCTGTTCTACATTCCCCCATGTCTTAGGGAAAATGAATGTAAGTTATAGCACTAGCATAGACCAGGTCCCATTATAGGAAGCCATGTATGTAGAGACTGATCATACTTCCATTTTAACAGGCCAAATAAAAGAAAACAACATCACTGTTTAGAGGAAGGAAGTGGAGAAAAACAAATTCAAATCTGCAGGAAATAATGCAAATCTAAGGAATAATTAAATCTCTGAATTTCTCCTTTGACACACTCTCCTCGTGCTGCTCTTTTCTTTTGTTGTCTTCCCTACATTGTATTTCTGACAAATATTAATAGAGTTTCTATATCAGCTCCTCTACACCAGGGCTGATATTCTACCTAGGCTGACACGAGGTTTTGCAACCAGTATTCAGTGGGGCTAGACCTTCACAGTTAATACACAGCTGAAGTAAACTACATACTGTGCTTCTTTTTTTCTTTTTTTTTTTTCTGATACTTTCTCCATCACAATAATTTCTATGTAGTTCTCCTGCTTTTATCTGCTAACTATGTGTCAATAACTAAAACCAGTATTTCAGGAAAAGTCTTACCAAATCTTGTCTTTTTCTTGTGAGGCAAGAAAGTGTTTCTGAATGGAGCACCAGATGGTTGTCTTTTTAGGATGCTCTGTAAACTTATGTTTAATTTCCTGTCTACTACCAGCCTTAGTCCATCAGTATTGCCCTTGCTTTCATAGACTACTATATACCTTGGAATATCTTCGGATTGTTTCCCCAAAAAGTAATAGCTTCTGTTTTACAAGCTGACACTCAACATACTGCAACACATATTTGTAACTTTTTACTTTTTATTTTACTTTTTTACTTTTTACTTTATTATGTTATTTTTCTGGCTTTAGAAATGTTGGGGTTTTGGTTTTTTTTTTTTCCTTTGTCATGAGTGCAGATATGAAGACTGATTGTAAAGAAATGGGCATATGAGTAAAATCCCAAGTTCTTAGTAGGCTGATGAAACACTTAACTTCTGGCACCACTGAACTATCCATCCCTATATACTGTTTTTAGAGACAGCATTCATAGGCACCTATGTACAGTCTGGCTCAGCTGCTCCTTCAGTTTAATGGAACTTAATGAGTTCTTAGACTGATGCATTTTCACGGAACTCCTGACCTTAGGAGGAAAATGTAATTTTAAAGAAAAAAAAAAAAAACAAACAAAAACACTGTGGTGAAAAGGTTTAGTGTGTGTGTGCATTGGAGAATGATTCATAATGGGACTTTATGCTTCATCCATCGTATAAGATCTCACTGACTTGTGTTTTCTAGTTCCTACCTCTGACACATTTCATTCATGACCACTTGTTAAGTCTTTTCTACAAGACAGGATTTATCTCACCCTTCAAAATTAGTCCTCTAATTTAAGATAGTCATGTAGGCTTACTTCATAACTTGTAGAGAACAAGAAATATCTCAATTTGAAAGTGCCTTTAAAACTGGTGGGGTGAACTGTCTGGGGTGTCCGCTAATCCCCAGTGATTGTAGGGGGAGCTTGAACATTACCTTCTCCATCAGAATCCTAACTTAAACCAGCTATAACAGTATGAGATGTCTACCACCACACTGAGTGTTTTCTCTTGTTCTTAAGCAAAACATTGTTTCTTTTAACCAACCTCTTTTTGCTATGATGTTGTTTCAGTATGCCTCTGACAGCAAACTGGTGTTCAGCCTCTGGATCTGCATGTGGACTAGTGAGAAAACAACTTCTGTGCTTCAATGAAGTTCATTTCAGATGCTGTGTAGCAAAACTATATAAGAAATCATCTGCATTACAGGTGAAATTCCTTGTGAGAGGACTTAACACAAGGATCTTCATGTCCTTTCAAGCTTCACAAGGGCCAATACAGCAGGATATCACCTGGGGTGAAGAGATGTCTGAATATCTGTGTCAGAACAAGGCAGAATCTGTGTACAAAACAGTACAGCAGCCCTATGTATTTGGGATCTTAGAAGGCAGCCCTTTGCCTCTGCTTTCACTGTGAGAAGAAATTGGACGTTTAGGCATGGAGTCCCATAATTTAAAAAAAAACAAACCCAAAACCACAATCTGTGGCAAAAGTAGTATTTTAGAGGACAGCAGCACATTACAAAGAACAACCATTAGCAGCTTTCTGATCCAGTATTTCATTTCTTTCTTTTATTTCCTACTCATGATGTCTTGGCAGCTCTTTCTGCTCCATGATGTCCATTTTCCTCCCTCCCACACTACTTCTGAAGTCTCTCAAAATGTGCTAGGAAATGAGCAGCAACTGCATCCCACCAGCTGCTGCAGAGCAGCTCTCCATGTCCTGCCCGGCGGAGCCAGCATACCCCTCGTTCTGAGGAATGCATCTGGGGAGATTTCCTGCTGATTACAAAAGGTGAATGCTGGAAATGAGAGAACATTAGAAACTGCAGAAAACAGTTACCATTATCTTTCCTAGTTTCTTACAACAACAACAGTTACCTGGGACGCAGCAGACATTTTACTTCATATAGCAACTAATTAGCAAAGACCACTGGTACAAATTTCAGTATTCCTGATAGTGACAGCATCTGTGGTTTATAGAGAGATCAGCCCTGGCTTGTGTTCTTTCCACCCACTAGTTCTATTCGACCTGGTTTGTAATTCAGGTTATATCACTTCAAAGAGTTTGACCTTCCTCTGTGTCATCCAGCTGCAACACACCTAAGCAAAGGCAGTAGATTTACATTGAGGTGGAAGAGAAATCAGGTCAGAGATTTGAATGTTCAAAGGAAATAGTTTTTCCTTCTTAGAAAGTAATTCCCTATCTACTGCTGAGGGTGCTGTCTGGAAGCCCAGATGATTCATTTCTTCTATGTACATAAAAGCAGGGTTTAGAAGATGCACGAGATATGTGTTTAACATGTTCAGAAGAATTATTCTCAGGTGAATGTATGAGGCATCTACTGCTATTGAAACCTAAATATAGCAGCGTTAGTTTTTCAGATTTTAACTGATTCAAACACTGCAGTAACAAATACAGTGTTACAAATTCTCCACTTCTTTCCTATGCCGTGGACTCATGTGGCGAACTTGCATGAAAGTTTGAAGCAGCAACACAATCTGCAGGAAAAAGGACAACAGATGCATCACAAAAAATACCTTTTGGGAGACAGTGGGGATGAACACTGCAGTTTCACTGCTATGTCATCCTTAATAAAGATTTTTTTTTTAATAAATTTTATTTTATACTACAATTACTTTTCTCATTATATAACCAAGCACATAAATGACACACCTCTGCATGAGGCTTCCTAATACCTCCTGCTTAGCTGCCAAAATCTGCCGATATCCTCCTGAGTGCTGTGACAGAAGAGTGAAACTTTCTTTAGTGTACAATTCTTTCAGGCAGAAGTAGGAGTATTGATGTGTATCTAATGCAGAGGCTCTCAAACTGCTGCCTGTAGTGATCCACGGCATCACTGCTGATTTGAAGACCCACATCACATACACCGTGTTTCAGCTGAATACTAAAGGCACACAATAATTTGTACTGATGACCAACATTGGTTCAGAGTCCTTACAATTTGGGAGTAACTGTTTGAGAGCTGCCATTGATCAGCTGTGAGCAAGATGCTTCACCTCCGTGTGCCTTTGTTTCCCTTCCAGCACCATCTGTTTTGCTTAATTAAAGCAAAAGCTTTTCACTGTAAAGACCTTCCCTTCACAGGCATTTGTGAAATGCTTTTCACTGTGCACTTCTGAATTCATTCAAGACACAGAGCTGCCAAACCAACATTGATTACTACTATTAACAATATCTGTTTTAACTTGTCAGCTATGATAGCACTATTACTAATGACACAGGAAACCATAATCCTAAGAAACAAAAATAGCAAGCCAAATCTAATATGGAAAACCAAAGGACTCTGTACACTGATTGAGGTTTTGTTCTGTGTATTGCCCTTGTAATTAAGTATGAAAAGAATCTTAGTATCCAAAAATGTATGCTAAACAATCATGACCTTCTCCAGATTGCTATGGAGTATAACAACCTCTGGATGTGTAGGGTATTTCAAAGCACTTCTCAAAGCATCATTTTTCATATATTCATTTGCATGCAGCTTTTCAGCCTTGTTTTTCATGGATTTTTCAAAATGCTAATTTTTGCCTACTCTGCAATAATCTACTTAGACTTTGGGTGGGATCTCACAGAAGGGATGCAAAGGATATACAAGGGATAATATAAGGAAGAAATCAAAGGCAAAGGCTGTTGCCTAGCTTTAACTGCAGAAATAAAGCTGTGTTTCAACGCAACCCTAATTACAGTTTTGTGGTGCTTTGTCGAGCCCTGCTGATAAGTTTCCCTGGTAAACAGCTCTTTATTGTTCTTTCACATTCAGTCGCCATGGCAACTAGCATTTTAGGGTTTGATCCTGAGAGATGCCAAGCACCTGCTTCTGTATCTATGGGAGAGGAGGAATTGAGACTTCTAAGATCAGTCCTTTCAATTACAACAGATTTTCTAAAGAAAAAGAACTAAAAAAAAAAAAAAGAAAAAAGAAAAAAGAAAACAAACAAAAATCAGAATTTGATGTATTTACTTGGAAGGAATCATGAAAAAAAAATCACAGGTAAAGCCTGGTCCCAATTATACCTTACAAATGTACGCTGCCTGCTCATGGGTGTAGTGCAATACAAAAGAAAAAAAAAAAAAAAGAAAAAAGAAAAAAAAAGAAAAAGCCCAACTAGCCTAAGGATCCAATTCCAAAGGAAAGGCAAGTTAGAAACAGAGCCCCAGAGTGTCACTAACAAAATGTTGGGAAGATAAATTCCCTTTTATTCACTGCCAAATCCTTCATTGACTTCTTATTGTAAAGAAAATATTGCTTGGGAGGTCAAACCCAGGTGATAAACAGCTGAGCAAATTTTCTATTTTAGCTTCTGAATAATCCCTGAGGGACTCTCCTTTGTCTTTCCTGCTTATGTTGACCTCAAACTGTTGGTCAGAGCCTAGAGGAATCACTCAATTTAGCAAAGAGTGGTTGGTTTTTTTTCTGTAAGGCTTCATTTCCTCTGAATTTATCTTGGTGTCTCAGTAGGAAGATAGAAGATTTGTGTCAGTAGTTAACAGATAGTTTGAGTGTGAGCAGGTGTGAACATACCGATTGCTTCCTTATCTGATGCTGCCTGAACTTGTTGGACCTGAGCAGAGAATTGCTTTCGTACCCTCTAGTAAATCTCCAGCTGTGTATGCATGCTGCCTCCACTGACAAACCCCTTTACCTGCCAAGTCTGCAAAAATCAGCTATGGTATAATCCACCTAGTCCAAGTCTGCTATCATGTGCATCATTGTCAGCCTGGGTAATGCCATCAGATTGAGAGAGTTGATTTTATTTTGTCTGCTTCAAAACACCTGCTGTGAAATGCAGACACCCATCTGAGGGGCACAGTCACCTGCATCTGCCTTAGTATGGTAGGAGCAAGCCAGCCCTCTTAAAGGCTAGCTGACATCTTAAGTGAGGTGAATCACCTTCTATGGGGTCTTTATTTCTTGTTAAATAAGGGGACAGCACGCTATGTCTATATTCCGAGTCAGGCATCTCAATCAGTGGCCCAGCTAATTAAAAAGAATATCTGATGGCTGAAGTTGTCTGTATTCATGCATGCACAACACTGCAAATTTAGGCATCAGACAAAAAAAAAAAAAAGTTATGCAGATCATGCTGCATAGAAAGAAATAGCCAATTACAAATATAGTTCTTGTTTATGTCTGAAAATTTGCACGACTGAAGAAATCGGGTCATCAGAAGAATTTGGGGACAGGTTATATTTACTCTTGATATTGCTATTAATGGTTAGGTTATGGCCAAGCTCAAGCTTTTATTAATTGGATTTTAACAGATCTATCTCAGGACAGCAGAAGGATGGGGTCTTAATTTTTTTTTTCTTACTTTAATTGCCCAGGTGTAACAGCAACTGAAAGGAAAATAAAGATTAGGCAATAGCATAATTAAAATGAAACAATACGGGTCACATTCCTTATGACCTGTACCTATCAGCAATGAACATTATGAAGTATATCACCCTTAGAAGTGAGTATTTTCAAATAAAGGAGTCTCACAACTACCTATTAGTTTACAGGACTGTGGAAATTTATGAAGAAACAATATCTACACATTACAGTTCAGCCACAGATAGCTCTTAGTCCTGTAAAAGGAACCATGTACAAAAGACTAGCAAAGAATATATAATGGAATATCTGTAATCATCCAGGGTTACTATTAAGGGAGCGAATTAAAATTATTTATACAGTTTGAATGTATTTTTTTTTTCTTGTATTTTGAATTTTTGCAGTATCTTAGTTCAAGACTTAACTCAGGACTGGTGCTTCAGCTCACTTCATCAAAACAATAGCTCGAATTCGATGCTGTTACTTTTCTGGTAGATTCAGATGGACTTTTGCCTCAAGGCAAAGTTACAAAGAGATAATTAGGTAAAGAGGCACAGTCAGCCAGTGTTATCCCTTCACTGTCCCTGCTAAACTCCTCTCCAGACACAACGGCTCTTGCCTTCTCCCTTCATGATTGCTATTGATCTGGAAACATTCTCTCAGGGAGGCTGCAGCAGCAATCAGTATATTTACTTCTATTTAGGATATTACTTCTGTCCAGGCCACAGCTAAAAGAAGCCTCCAGGATTATAACCGAAGGACATTAAGAAAAATAGTAGTAATACAGTGAGTTTCAGATCATTTAAACATACAGAGATCAGCCTGAAGGTTCGTAGTTGTAAGAGTTGCTCAAATTCTTGTGAAGTTATTTCATCCTGCTTACACCTTTTCTTTTTTGCATGCATTTTTCCCTTGCAGCTGTTTGTAGTCTTAGACAATATCAGCAGTGTACATGTAAGCATGTGTCCACGACTCTTTTTCTTCCACTTTCTGTCTAGATACATGTTTATCTATATGCCTCGTTATATGTTTATATGTCCAGAGTGGGTGTGTGTAGAGGCCAATTTGCAGATTATAAAATGTAAATGGCTGACATTTCGACTAACATCCAATAGTTAGCAGAGCTATATATTGAACATTTGGCAACTTTCATGATCAAACTGTAGCAGTAGATTTAGTTCTAAGATGTATCTCATCTTTACTCTGTGTAAATTAATCACCAGCTGGATGTGTGAGATACTGAGTGACATCCCTCTCTTCAAGAATATTACCCAGCACTTGGAGAGGAAAAGAAAGATAAAAAGGAAAGGAGACAGAGCTGTCATGCTGCTCTGTACACGGGGGGAACCTCACACAGCAGGTTGCAATCTGAACTGTCCCATTTCATTATGCCACTGAAGCAGACCCCTGCAGTGCATTAAGGTTTTAAAATCATTTAGGAAATATGAAGATACATTGTTATTAAATCATTTCATTACACTTCAAAAACAATATTTTGATGTCCACTTTTTTTACATAATAAAGATTGTCTTTCACCACTGGAGACTGGCAAATGAATGTAGACTGAGTTTCTGGAATAATATGATTAGTATGGAAATGGAAATGGACTGTAAATAATACTCAGAATGATCTTTTTTTCAGCCACATCAAGGAATCAAACAAAAGCTTACCAAGACTGACTTCCATGGTGTACTGAAAACAGGCAAAAGTATTTCCAGAGAGGATTTTGCTATATACATTATCAGCTTAAAGTAACTCCTACGGAAGATTTATTGATAACATACTTTCAATTTATGTGGTTATTTTTTGTTGAATTAAAACTTTGTTGACACACACATGCAAATTAATGGTTATCAGATAAACAATCTAATTACTGCAGTGTCACACAATCTCCCTATATATAAGGCAAAATCGGTGTGAGTCATATAAATGTTCATACAATACTGCAAAACCACACAAAATCTTAATTCAGAATTCTTAATTCAAAAATCTACCTACAGAAATTTCTTTTTTTTTTTAAATTTCAAAAGGCAAAAACTGAAAAAGAAGTTGAAAGCTTTTCTTATTTTGCCTTGAAATTCTGATTTATTAGTTTTTAGGTAAAAAACAACAATTAGTGCAGTAATGGATTCATATAATAATTTTTTGGTGGGATTTATTTTCTTTTTTAGCAAAAAGTACACTACATTGATGTTATTTAGATATAGTTCTCTGTAGTGCACACATTTTATTTAAGCTACATATAGGAGCCTTTTTAATTCCTTATCATTAAGCACACTTCATTTATCTACATTTCTTTTTTTATGAGTTAGATATAAACTGAAAATGTCTCTAGGTGTGTATAATAAGTCAGGAGACTCAATATACACTATTTAAAGGTTGATGAAAAATGCAGAAGTGTTATTGGAACTTCATTTATGTTTACACCGAGAAACTGAAGAAATGTTACTAGAAAAAGGAAAGTCTTTAAGGAGCTATTTACTTCCATCACCTCATGTTTTCTAGATACTGTACAATACAAAAGGTCTGTATTTAGACCACCTCATAACTAGCTATATTTAAATTTCAAACAGCTGGAAGTTTGTCCTCCATCAAAAATGGTTTAGAAGTATTGGAAACTCCTCTGGTGAAGCTACATGTGTAATTGATTGGTCACATACAGTCATTTTTATTTATTACAAAAGAAACAGACTTTCAAGAACTTGAATTTCAGTAAGAATACAGAAGCTACCTTTTTCCTGGGGGTGGGGGAGAATGTTCATCTTTCTGTTTTCTCCAGATACTACTTCTGATAGTCAACTGTACTCATTAAGGTTTTCCTTGGACTTGGCCTGACATATCCCTGAGACAATCTGTGATGCAAGTTTCTGGAAGCTAAATTTTGTGGGTGGTACGGATGTGTAAACACTGAATGAGTCATGCGCTGCCAGGAGTTTTTTCAAGGCTAAAGTCTTCATGTTGAAGGTCTGTCCTTCAGGGACGGCTTACTCTTTTAACCCACTTCAACCACTATATTAAACTGTAAATTAAAAAAAAAGAAAACAACTTTTATTTCTCTTCTTCACATAAAAAAAAATAAGGCAGAAAGGAAAAACAAAAAAAGCCAAGTCTTCTGGGAAAGGGGAATGAGGCTTGAAGAAAAGGAAAAAATTAGAAGAAACAAAAAGAACAGAGGCATAAAGAAACTCTGAGAAAACAAAATTTTTAAAGGATTTGGATATATTATTTTTTTGTTTTAAAGAAGAGAGAAAGTCTAGAAGCATTTTGTTATTTCTACTGAAAAAAAAAATTCTGTCAAATGTAGTATTTTTCATATAGTTGAAGTAATTAGGGGATACTATTACTGGAGGAAAAACACAAGGCACAGAATATACATAAACTTATTTTATTAGTAATGGCATTTCAGTTAGGAACTGTGATTTCAAAAAAAAGCCAAATGAGTGAAAATAGTAATACTTTTCCAAAATTTGCTTGCCTACAGCTGTATTACTATGGAAGTGTTGCACACTGAAGGTGATTTTTGTTCCTTACATATGCAATATGCATGATTTAAGTAAATTAATATCACTGATGTTGGATGTGCTTGGTGATAGGGGATATATTCTGTATCACTTGACCTAGCTCTGTTCTTTTTGTGCAGACAGAAGTTAGGAGTATGTGGAGGTAAAGAAACAAAACAAAACAAAACCCTAAAAAACCCACCCAAACAAAACAAACCAACCAACCAAACAAAAACCCCAAGCAAACAAACAAAAACAAACAAGAAAAAAACAAAACCCAACAAAAAAAGAACAAACCAACCACACAACCAGGAAGTAACTAAAAAAACAATCACCAACTCAAAAAAAAATTAAAAACCTGGGAATATGGGGAGAAGGGGACAACAATTAAAAGCACTTTCATTTGCAGGGACTGATTTTGCAGTCTGTAAGAGTGCATGGATTTAGATTCTTTGGTTTGGAAACTAATACCTGGATACAACAAAGACTTTCTCTTGGAAACTAGTGAACTGCTACACAAATAATTTTCATCTAAACATTTGCTGATTGTTAAGATAGGGACCTTATACTGTATAAACTCTTCTGAAGATGTTAATTTTGAGATCTTCATGTCTGATAAAGTTCTTCTGTCTCCCAGTTCTTTGACTTTACCCCTACATTGGTCTTTGGCCTTTGTTATACCTTAGTTGTTTCCCATGGAAGGAAAATTTTCCATTAACTACTCTTCAGTACATGTTGATCTCCTTTGACCAAAGGGGACTTGAAGCAAGGTGAGGTGAATCCCTAGATATTTATAATCGTTGATCAGAATGCCTCTCAGTCTTCTCTGCTCCAGGCTAAACAGCCCCAGGACTCTCAGGCTTTCCTCATAAGAGAGATACTTCAGTCTGCGACCTGCTGGTCACAGTCTTCTTAATGTACTCCAGGATATCATTTGCTTTCTTGGCTACAAGGACACATTGCTGTCCCATGGTGAACTTGTTGTCCACCAGGACTCCCATGTCTTTCTCTGCAGAGCTGCTTTCCAGCAGATCAAACTGTACTATTGCATGGTGTTATTCCTCCCCAGGTGCAGTAGCCTACACTTGCTCTTGAACTTCATCAGTTCCCCTCTGCCCAATTGTCTAGTCTGTCAAGGTGTCATTGAATGGCACCACAGAATTCTGGTCTGTCAGCCACCACTCCCAATTTTGTGTCATCAGCAAAATTCAATCCTGTAAGATCTAGAAAGAATCATTAAAAATTAAGAAGTGATGCACAGGAAAATATATTCTACATCTAAAAAGCTCTTTTTTTTGACCAGAAGAAGGAAGAAAGCATCTTCTATGCTTATCTCAAAGGAATTTTAATATTTTTTGCTTTGCTGATGAAGTAAATAGTGGCAGAACAGTTTGTGGTAATTTTTTTTTAGACTCTGCCAGAGATTCAAGCCTAACAAGCCAAATAACACCACATAGCACACATAGACATTGTTTCTTATTGAAGACCTCGGGAGTCCAGGAGATCTTTTACCAGTTGACACCTGATCAACTGACACAATACCCTGGAGGAGGCCACTGTCCACCCCTTGGGCCAGGCAAAAACTGATGGTGGCCAAGGCATTGTTTGTCTCAGAAGAAATGGCAACAGGGAAGATTCTCAGCATACTGAAAGGCCCATAATCTTTGCTGTTAACTATACACAAGAGCACTCCAAAAGGAAGTCAGACACATGACACTGTGATAGAATTTTCAGCTTTGTCTGATTGCATTACAAACACCACACATATTGAAACACTCTGGCAACTTCCTAGCTCTCACAGTGAGGAACCTCAACCTTTTGACCTCAAACATCTTATTAAAGCCTATGTCGGACTGTCTCCATGAGGAGAAAAAACAAGAAACTACTGGACTTATTCTGCTCTATAATTCATTCAAGTAAGCCCTTGCTGAGTGGAGGACCTTGGCTTTGATGTTAAAGTCCCCTAATTGGAAGGAAGTGAAGTGTTAGCCTGTCAGGTTATTAGTCTCTCATCAAATACTTTAAGATGTATCAGAACACTGAAGTTCTCACACTAGTGCAAAAAGATCATGGAGTGGCCTGTTTTTTGTTAAAATGTTTAAACTTTGTATCTAACAACCTCCTCCAAAATTTAACATACATGGAGTTGTTCCTTGATATTTCTTTTCTTTTATATCCATATTTTTCAGTCTCCATCTTTCTATTGCCTACAGCACATCACCTCCTATTAGTAGGAATGTGGGGAATAACCGGTGTAAGCTATAAAGTCTCGGGCTTCATATTACAGTCCTGATTCAAACTCAGCTATTGCATGCTTAGTGTGACCTACCTCTCTGCTGTTTGATTGTGAAACACCTACTTTTATGGTAGTTTTCCTCCCAGGAAAATGACCTCTCAGGAGGGTGTTCTTACAGTAAGTCACATTAAAACCCAATTATTTCTGCAGGATGGTTCAATGCTAAAGCTTCATATCAGGTCCGGGCTTTGTTATCTGCATAATTTGTAGTATTTACCCACATTAAATCAACTTAAATAAAAAAATGTGTCGCTGCTCTCTCAGTTACTAGTGCTTTCATGGATTACAGATTGTGTACCCAAACAGAAGGATGGGGTGTTTCTTTCTTGAGCACATACAGCTAGTCTAAGATGAGAGTTCAATGGAGTTGAAGTCACATGGATGGGACTAAATTCCTTCCAGGATCATGCAAAGTTGAATTCTGTGTGATCTCTATTCTTCAATCTGGCAATAGCATCCAAAACTCCACAGTGAAGAAAATCTGTGACATAGTATAAAATAACTAATTGAAAAGAAAATTCTGAATTGTTAATGCACAGCCTTTGGAATTATGAAGGTAGTTAAATAGTCACATCTGCTGTTTCTTAGTTTACAATACGAGCCTAAAGAAATGCTGTATTATCAGTGTAAAAGTTTCTGTTCTAAAAAGTTTTCTTCATTGTGATTTGCCTGGTGGCAAGCTTATACAAACAAATTACCCGTAGCATTTCATGCATATCTTCCATAATGTTAAACATTCCTTTTGTTTTGCAAAATGATGTCCATATGAAAGCAAATCTAATGTATATGTGCCTGTCAAGGTTTAGAGGCTGGGATGGCCACTATATGAATAACAGATGCTCTCTGCATGGAAATGAAAGTGCTTTATTTATACAGCTACTTTTTTTCAAACATATTCAGTTTGTATTTGAATAAGCATCAAAAGGTATTTACAAGTCACTGTCTGTGGTAGTTTAAAAGTGAAGAGCATATACCATGTTCTGAGCTGTACTTAAATACCACTCATATCTATATATAGGCATTATTCCTCCCATGTTTGTGTCATTAGCAAATGTCACTAGAGTAACTTAGGTCACTGTGAAAAATATTAAACTAGACAAGATTTCAGAGTGATCCACAGAGAACTACACAAATAATCTTTATCTGATAGTCATTCTCTATCTCTTTGGCAATTTCCTTTTGCACTTTGTGTGTATCTTACGCACAGTCTTCTCAAGGCCGGCTCACAGATATCACATTTTTCATTACAGAATGCCTTGGTGAAGTCTAGATATCTTCAACTTACACATTTCTTTTATTAAAAAAAAACAACAAACCTCTCTTATCAGAAAAACAGGATAGATTAGTGATGTGAATATAGAAAATTGAGGCGACATTTAATTCCATTTTACATTTATATAAAATTATTTTTCCCTCTTTGAAAATTTACACTTGGGCTAAAATCTTAGCTAGTACACACTAATATAAGTCTGTAAAATATCTTCTTAAGAGTGATTATTAATTACTATATACTAAGTAAAGAAATAGATGATAGTTTCCCTGTACTCTCCTGAATTGTTCATTACTGCATTACAGCTTGGGCTTCCTTGCCTTTGATTTTCCTCAGCCTGCTACACTGACAAGTAACCACCATGTTTGTGTATAACATTAACAGAAACTATGGCTTTATAATCCCTGGAGTACATAAGCTTAGCACAAGCAACTTCATCTGGATATGTGCTGACTTAAGGCAGCTGAGAACCTCTCCTTTGTGTTCAGATTTACTGCCCATCTGGAAGACACTGAAGCCAGACCTTATATAGAACTGTGTTGTAACTTAAGCCACATTAAACAAGAGATCAGAACAGGCATATATAGAACTCCTTTCAAGCTACATTTGCTATTAAACTGAAAATAGCTCTAACTTCCAAAATGAAGATAAAGCTCAAATATACCTATGAAGCTATCGCTGAGGTTGGTGAATAGGCTGTTACATCAGTGCTTAGTCACTGAGAGCATGTCTTTGTTGCAAACAGGAAGTATGAATGACGTTATGTATGCATGACTGCCTTACCTATGATGGCTTAATCTCAACTATCTGGAAAAATCATTATAAAAGCCTGAATTTAGCACAATTTTAGCACAAGCTTTGCAGTCTCCCAGAGCCCAGTGTGACTGCTGGAGGCTGATGGAGGCAATGTGCTCCAGGTTGCACCTCTGCATTCTGGTCTCTTTATTACTGACACTGAGGATGAAAGCCAATGGCAATCACACCTCTCACTGTAGTGGGGCTGCATCTGGCACACATTCAGCCTGGTCAGAACTGCAAGTTTTGAGACACACACAGCAAGGACTGAGTCTTCTGAAAAGCTGCCTGAGACACTCAAGCATGTTCTGCCTGAGAATAGAAAGAGCTGTTACAAAGCCTTCTACCTTAGCTTCGTTCACGTTTAGTGTTGTGAGATAGTAGTAAACACAGCTTGTCGAATTGCCAAACCTTCATACAGAAAAAAAGGGCCACACAGCTTTTGGAATAAAATGTTACCAGAGGGAAATAATAAAAACCAATTTTATCTGAAATTTCCCAGAAACAGACAGCATGAGAAGGAAACCCAGCATAGAGTATTAAACAAAGGATTAGTTTGGAAAGTATGTGAAGTCTGATAATAACTTCCTGTAGTGCAAAGAGTTCAACAACTGTAATAAAGTCAGTGCCATCAGTTCTGCCCAAAATTAATTATTAAAAATTAAAAGCAAGACTTTCAATTGGCTTAGCTGCATAGTGTATATAAAAAAATTACATTCCATAATTATAATTTTTATGACATTCATAGAAGGTTTTATACTACTTACAAATCCTGCTTTTCTTTCCTCCTGCTGCTGTGGTCATGCTGGAGATGTCCAAGTGCAGAATATGGCTAATATTTGCTTGAATCTTGAGATTTCAGTAGTGCATGGAAAACTGCTAGTATGATAAGATAGAAACCTTTGTCCTGTAAGTCACTGGTCCTTGGCTATATCATTCAGATTCCTAAAATCGTCTGATCAAGAAAATTCTATATTATTTCTACCTTTGTTCATGGCTCCTACCATTTTCTTGAAAATTAAATATTCTAAAGCATGTTTATGTATTGACTTGGTATTTACTCTATTAAATAGAATTCACCCCATTAAATAGAATGAATTTCTTTGGATCCAGAGGAAGAGATTCCCATAAAGCTTCCCATCACTCTAGCCATCTACTTGAAAGGTTGTTGCTGTGAGATATTTCCTACATGCTTTCCTCAAGGAGATACATGACTAGCTTTCTAAGGAATAATGTTTTGTTTAGTTAATGAATGAAGTTTGCTCTAGATTGTAACTGCAGTATCAGCTTCTCTGTACTTTATACAACAGAATAATTTACTATTTATTCAATGGATAACCAGAAAATGCTTAACGATAATAGTAATTGGAGTGAACACAAAAGAATTCTAAATGTTACAGTCTAACAAATACATTACTTCATCTAAAGGGTAATTTTCCATCTCAGCTTATACATGTCATGCTGATCCAAATGCTTTCATAGCATTAAGTTGGCAGTGCTTCATATTTAAAAGTGCTGTGTGGAATTAACTAATGAATCAGTTTTCTTATTATATTTTGTCCCGTTCTGTAGTGTCAGGTTTCCATATTATAAGCTTTATGAATGCCAAGCAGCATATTTGGAGTACCCTTTTTGATGCTTAATACAGTTTGTTGTGCTTAAATTTTGACTGAATTGAACACTCTTGTGACCATGGTTACATTCCTATTATCATGTTTTCAGAAACACTGGATTTTTATCCTGAATATGCTTTTGTAACAGCATTCTGTGTACTGCAATGAATTAAAAAAAAAAAAAAGGTGATTTGTATGTACAATAAACCATAACAAAATGACCATTTACAGCACAGAGTAGAATAGAATAGAAGAATAGAATAAGAGTAGAATATTTCTAGGAAGTCTTTTGTAGTGCTTGACCACACTCTGTACAGAAATGCTTCTAATGTCCAGGCTAAATCTTCCCTGATGCAGCTTTGAACCATTCCCAAGCATCCTATCACCGGATTCCAGCTAGAACAGATCAGCATCTCCCCTCCAGAAGAAGCTGTAGGGAGCAATGAGGTTGTCCTTCAGCCTCCTTTTCTCCAGACTAGACAAGGCGAAAGTACTTAGCCACTCCACATAAGTTATTCCTTCAAGACCTATCACCAGCTTTACTGACCTCCTCTAGATGCATTCAAGAACCTTCACATCCTTCTTAAATTTTGAGGTCCAGAACCACACACAGTATTCAAGGTAAGGCCTCACCAACACTGAATACAGTGAGAAAATTCCCTCTTTTGACCAGCTGATTATATGGTGTTAGATGCACCCCAGGATGCAGTTTGCTCTCTTGGCTGCCAGGGCACACTGATGACTCCTAATGAGCCTGCTGTTGACCAGCACCCCCAGATCCCTATCTACTTTTGCAGTATTTCTCATGCATATAGTAGGAAATGCTGCAAACACCTCTGGCAGTTTAACCCCTGTGGCAGTAAATACCTGCTGATACCTTTGTCTCCCACTCTGAGAACTGGAAAATTATTTCCACAATTCTGCTCATGTAGAAGTTGGTCAAAGACACAAATATCTAACCAAAATCAGAATTTGGCCATGTGTCATTCTTCCTAGTGCTTCAGAAACAAAATGCCACATTTTAACCTCAGATATATAGTTTATCCCTTTAGATAGTATAAATGAGTATAATTCTATCAGTTTCCATGAAATTATGATGTGCCTTCATTGTCAGTCTTGCCTTGGAATTCTGGTAAAATCAGTGGGAACATCTGTGTTCAAGAACAGATTTTAATGTCTGTCTCCTAAATCCTGACAGACAAATGGATATCTTTTGTTCAAGTCATTTAAGGAACAAGCAAGCCAAAATGCTTTCCTTCCAGCTCAGCTGAAGAAGTGAAACTCCCTAGCAGAAGTTAGGAAACAGTGAGTATTATCTGGCTTGGCAGTTTAAAGGCAGTGAGAGTTGTGGTCAGTGGCTCTGATTCCAACCTCCCTTCCCACCTGCCAGACTCTATGTTTGAGCTATGTGCCAGCAGTAGCATGTGACAGTGACCCAGACAGTGGGATGAACACATTGGATCATGCAGGAGATGTGAAGTACTATGAGGGTTCTCTCTCTATTACTATTAATCACTCACAATTTTGACTGTCAGCATATCTCTGATAAAAAGTGGAGGAAACCAGTCAGAACAATGAAAGCAAACAGCAAAAAGCAATACTTCATTTCATTCACTATCCTTCCCCCACTGTCCTTTAAGGACATTACTTTCAACTGCTGGAGCTTGTGAATAAATCAGCTTAGCTACACACCATGCCACATTCTTGAGAATATTTAATCTTGCTTTGGTAACACGTTATAATTGTTATAATCTTCGTCTATTCTGGTACTCAGTTACTTAGTTGTTAATAAAACATTTTACTCCAAATGTTTGGAATGCAACTAGCTTACAGAAGTCTGTAATAAGCATTGTTTTCTGTGCTGCTCCTTTTAATAATGATGAGCATGGTATAAAGGACTGTACATAACTGCATAGTTAAAACAAACCTTAGGTAGCCAACTAACTAGATAGGTAAATCTGAAGTTTAGATATGATCCAGGCCCCTAGATAGTTTGAATAGAGATAACACTGGAACAATTCAATCTCACATCCATGGAATAATCTGTCTCCAATCATATGGATTGCTGCCAAAACACAATTTCTGTCAGCAAAGACAGGATTTATTGTCAGGTGATCTCAAGGAGAGAGGATTTTTAAAATATTTTTACAACAGTTTTCTTAAAATTGCCTCAGCACAGGAATGTTTTGTGGCCACTCCAAAAGCTGTTATAAATGTAAGTTTCAAGAATAATGAAAATAATAAAGGGCTTATGTTCAACATTTTTGAGGAAGCACCTTTCTGTATGTTTAAAACATTTTCTTACAGAGTAATGGCATGATGACATAGCATACTGTTATGAGAGTATCCACAGTATTGTTATACAATCTTCTGAAATTTAAGACAATTCCAATATTGGGGATTTGTCTGTTTGTTTGTTTGTTACCCATGTACAGATCCTGTAGAGAGAGTATGGTGTCAACACTAGAAGTGCCTGTGTTAGATTTGATTGGAGTTGTTCCCAAGCAGTGTTGCACTTTGGAAATCTGGCTGGATTTGGGCTGTAATATTTGCTTAGTAATTCTCCACATATCTGTTCCATGTACACGTGCAATTCAATGAAACTATGGTTGAAAACTATTCAGAACTGTCTTCTACTGTGGATGTTGCTCAATAAAGAAATCTTAAAGGCACAGGAGCAGGCTGTCCCCATGTGCAGAAAGATGAGCCAGTGGGGAATAAGATGCCTGTCAGGAAAGGACCTGAGGGTACTGATCAACAATCGGCTGAATATTAGCCATATCCCAGGTGGCCAAGAAGGCCAACAGAACCCTGGTTTGTCTCAGAAACAGTGTGGCCAGCAGAAGTAGGGAGGTGATTGTTCCTCTGTACTTGGTACCGTGAGGCTGCACTTTGAATATTGTGTTCTGTATTGGGTCCATCACTACAAGAAAGACATTGAGGTGGTGGAGCACATGCAAAGAAGAGCAACAAAGCTCGTAAGGGGTCCAGAGAACAAGTCTTATGAGGAGCATCTGAGGGAACTGGGGTTGTTTAGTCTGGAGAAAAGGAGGCTTAATGGAAACCTTACTAAACTCTAGTGATAGGATAAGAAGAAATAGACTCAAGTTGTGTCAGGGGAGGTTTATAATGGATGTTAGGAAAAAATTCTTCACTGAAAGAGTTATCAAGCATTGGAACAGGTGTCCTAGGGAAGTGATTGAGTCACCACGCACACCCCCCCCCCCCCCACAAAAACTAGAGTAGGGGGTTAAGGTTGCTTTAGGGGAACCTAGTAATAGAGTGC
>JANIJG010021628.1:154822-173292 GCA_024611175.1 Megaceryle torquata
TTTCACTGAAAGGGTTATCAAGGCTTGGAACAGGTGTCCTGGGGAGGGGTTTGGGTCCCCCCCCCCCCCCCCCCAGAAGTATTTAAAAGGTCTGTAGATGTGATGCTTAGTGACATGGTTTAGTGGTGAACTTGGCTGTGCTAGGTTATCAGTAGGACTCAATGATCTTAAAGGTCTTTTCCAGCCTAAATGATTCTATGATTCTATGAGAAGTCAGCCTTAAAGTTCCCAAGGACCTATTTTACTTGGCAGAAATACAGTACTGGTCTTAGAAGGAGAGGCAATAACTGGGCACTAGTACATGACCCCACCTATCAGACTGGGGAAAAGCAGAAATAAATGCAATTAAAGTCAGTGGATTTTCACGAGTAAGGAATACATTGTGGAATCAAGTCTTGACTACATATATATCTGGAGAGACAGGTCTGTGTTGTATATAGCTTTATTCTGCTGCTTTCTCTCTCGTTTTTTTGTCAAGTATATCCTTGGCATCTGGCTCCAGTTTTACCATATGCAACCCACTGCTTTTTCCCCCTCCAGTTTGCATGTCTCTAACTATGTGACCCCATTTCATTGAGTTGAAAGAAATGTAGATCAGTTCATAGGCTATAGCAGAATTGATATTTCTCCTCCATAGTTCTCATACAATATAACATCTAAACATCCTCTCAAGACAGTTTCCCAGGAGGGGGGTGGGAGGGTGAAACCATTTAAAGTGCTTACTACCTCTGAGAGAAATACATCTGGTGAGGCCATAGAGTGCATTAGCTCACCAAGGTGATGAAGTGAAGTTTGAAATGACATTTAAGTGCAATGAAGGATGGATGCAAAGGGAAGCTACTGAATGGGTAAGGCTTTTTCTTTCAATGCATTGAAAAGCTTTTGTTATTCTTGCTGACATGATGCCACTCCAATGGGAGAAGGTTTTTTAATATCTAAGGAAAAAAAAAAAAAAAAAAAAAAAAGGATCCTCTAACATTTTTCACTGTAGCAGTGTGGTATAAATGTGCTCACACCTTCAAGATGGTGTGGGGCTTGCCTGTTGGAAATGTTTCACCACCACAACCCCATTGCCTCAATGGAAGCAAATCACACCCTCTATTCTGTCCAGTTTTGAGAAACACTGAGCTGCAGCAACATGAATAGTCCCATTGTCAAAAGGGGAACTCTTATACCTTTCCTCTCTTTGGTTTGAATTGCTTTCCTTTTATGAAGAAGTTTTTCTTTCTGTATTTTACAATATAAGATAAAATAAATAAGTAATAAGATATATAAGAAAATAAATGTTTTCTTTATATAAAAAGAATGATACTTGTCCCATTTGCAAAGTGTTTTGAGATAGACCAGAAAGAATAAAATCTACACATATACTATTTAAAGGACAAGTAATAATAATATTAAACATTTCTGTAGGTTTGGCAGAATCAAGGATGGAGTACCTTCCTCTGCCACACACTCCCCTAGTGACAGTTAATAAAAGGAGAAAAACTGTGCTAATTCTTTCAATCCTTTCTTCATTAGTCCGTGACAGTTTAGATTAGCCTAATGTGTGGTCCCTTTGGACTTCATACAATTGGCTACATATTTTGATTCAGTGAATAAGTGTTTTGCATGCATCACATAGAAATGCATCTGTCTAGATAGCTGACTGCATTACAAATTCAGTGATCTGAACCTAAAGAGATGTCATAGTATGCTACACTTTTAAATAATTTACAGTTTAGAACATTTGCTGCTGAGGCACAAAAAACCCCATAGAAACCTACTAAGGACCTTTTTCCCCTTCTACAGTATATTTTGAAGTATTGAATAATTTGTAAAGAACTAGTATGTTATCACTTTAAAAAGGTTATTGTATTACTTTTGAAAATTTACACTGAATGGAATTTTGATTCTCTGAAATGAATGCCAAAAACCATTCAAATTTCACAAGTCCAGGATTTTATTATGGTTTTATAGAAGTATTTTCATATTAACATAATTAATATAAATGTGTTAGATGTTCTATACAGAGCTCAGATTGGTCTTGTACAAACTTCAGAACAATTTTCAACAAATATTGTGGGGATACTTTCACTACAGTTGTGTTTTCCAATAACATTTACTTTGTATTTTTCAATAAAATTCAGCATCAACTCTGCAGCATCACCCTTTATGTTTCTAGCTTGCCTAAGCTGAGTAAATGCAATTTTGTAGCAAACACTAAGAGCTATAAACAGCTCAACAACTTCTCCTGTGAGGATATACCAAAATGAACTTGCAAAATAAATGATGAGTAGTGAGATTGAAATAAACAGCAGAAACTGATTACCTAAAACCTAGCACAGTATTGGATGCATATACTTCTTTCCTAGAACAGAATTCCTAGCAAATCATCTCTGAAAATTTCAAAGCATTTTCTTAGGAATAGTGTTTCTGTGTATAATACTGAACTTAAGAATGGAGACAGAATTCCTACAGATCATCCCCTTGGACATGCCTGCACATTATGCTGCACAGTTCTGCCATTACTATGCAAACAAGTCATTATCAAGGATGTTTGTATATGGCCCTTTATCATTTTATGTTCTTACTCTCAATAGGGCTATAAAGGCAATTGTTTAGGAGCATCTCAAGTGCAAATCAAATCCTTTTATTTTCCCAGAAAAATATTAATTTGTGTCACAGCAAGGAAAATATTCCCGTAGAGTTGGAAAATGTGCTCATTCTTGTAAATACTTTTATGAGATGGGATACTTTATGTTTTTGAAGTGAGAAGCAGTAGCCACAAAAAAATCTGACACTCACTTTGAACACGAAAAATCTACAGAAACACATTTAGTTAGACTCACACAGACAGTGTCAGAAGATATTTAATCCAAAGGTAAGAACAAATATGTAAAAGTGGAAGAACATTTTCATTGTGTGTAAACACAGTTCCAACTCAATAGCAGTTTATATCATAGTATTATGTCCTACTGCTCTTTATCAGTAGGACCAGGTAGGTAGAATAGAAGCCAGGTGAGTGGAAAATCTGGAGACTGAAATGATTTAGAGCTAGTAAGAAAAGCTAAAAACACTGCATGTTCACAACATTTGTTGAGACAGCTCTCATAATTAACTTAATTTTACGTGAAGAAACTCCCAAAGTGCAATTTGACAATGCAGTGATGTATGTTTGCATAGATGTATATTTTGCAAGATGTGGTCAAATTTAATGATTTTGATGAAGACCTTTAACTAGAAATGAATTCTAATATTGTACTTAAAAGGAAACAAACCAATTGCTGAACAGACAATCAGGAAAGGATCATGCAGTCTGGAATGGACCTACAGAGGTGTTTGGTCCAACCTCCAGTTCACAGCAGGGGCAGCTACAGGGTCAGAGCAGGTTGGGTGGGCTTTGAAAACCTCTGAGGATGGATCCTGAACAGACTCTCTGGGCAGCCTGCTGCACCACTTCACCATCCTCCAGGGAATTACATTCCTCCTGAAAATGTTGGGTTTTTAAATTGGTACTGTTTTACTGAGGCATCAGTCACCTGTTTCATGTGTCAATACCAAATCCATGAGTGTAGAAAATGATAAGTTCTCAGTTGTTTTCAGAAGATAGATGGTGTAACATAGCACAAGCAGAAAACAGTTTAATTTTTGATGGGGGGAAGGGAAGAACATTTAAAATCCAAGGATGAAATAATCTGATAGATTTAAACTGAAAAGAAATGCTAGTGACAATTTAAAAAGCTCCAGTTCTTTTGAGGAAACTGCTTGGCCTAATTTCAGGCAGAACAACACATTAGAAATCCTGAGATAGGGAGCACCGAGCCAGCCACTTCAGGAAGATATTTAAACAAGGCCCTCTGCCAGTAAGTGACTCAATAAGCCACAGGGGATTTTTGGGGTTTTTTTTTTGTTGCTGTTGTTGTTGTTTGGGGTTTTTTTGTTTGTTTGTTTGTTTGTTTTGGTTGGTTGGTTGGGGTTTTGTTTTGGTTTTTTTTTTTTCTCTCTCAAAGTGTTAAGTCACAGACAAAGCACAGAAAGCTGTAGCAAAAATGGAAGAAACTGGGAAATATCTTTATTACAGCCGAGGGAGGATTTTTCTGTAGGAAGTTCTTAGACTTTTCTGCAAACTGTAATACTTTAATTTTGTCTCAATAAAGTTGAAGCAAAAGCTTTAATTTCAAATGATATCATAAAGAGGTTTGCTTTTTGTTTTCTGGTTTTTTTTTGTTTTGTTTTTTTTTTTTTGCGTGTGTGTGTTTTTGCTTGTTTGTTCTGTTTTTTGGGGTTTTTTTGTTTGGTTTGTTTTTTTTTTTTTTTTTTTTTTTTTTTATATGTGGCAGAGATCAAGAACTTCATTTCCATTTTCACCTTTGTTCCCTTCACCTCTTGGGGCACTCTGTGGGAACTGTGATTCCTAGCAGAGCCAGAGTCCCCAGCTTGTCCCCAGTTTACCTGCATTTTCCACAGTGGTCACCCAGGTGATCGATTCAAGAACACACAAGTCACATAGGAAAAATCTCAAAAGATGAGGGTACGGGTTTAACGATATATCCACCCTTTTTGCTCATGAGCACTGCTGAGCAGGGTAGACCTACATTGTTCAACCAACCTGCTTCCTTCACTATAGCTTCCTTTACAACTGTGGGCTTAATTTTGTCATGTTTGTACTGTAAAGGAGAGATGTGGGGGGAAGATGTTTAAGGTCAGTAGCAAGCAATTGTGAAACAACAACCAGATCATGAGCTTATGACATCTTTACCATCAGATGCCACAGACTTCATGCCTGTGAAGCCAAAGGTCCTTTGGGGGAAGAGTATAGATCAGACTGTGCTGTCAGTATGACCTGGAGATTTTCCTGTGTCCAGCCTGCTGGATTTGAATTCAAGCTGCAACCACGTGTAAGAAGGAATGGTGGATTTTCTGTGAAAGTCTTCTGCCAAATGCTAGTGTCTCTAGAGTTATTTAGGTCTACAGTGCCATCAGTTTTGCCTTTCAGAGTTCAATAAATAATCAGAATAACTACTCAAAAGGCAGATATTTCAGAGGAAAAAAAATAGCCCTACTTTTTTCATTCCACTGCTCTCCACATATGTCAGGTTCCTGCAGAATGGTCCTAACACACAGCTGTAAGTTACCACTATAACATAAAAGTGTGAGACCTCACTTGTATTTGTCCTAAAGTATAAGGAACCAAAATATTTGTATAATTATTATTTCACAGAAGAGTGTCTTCCTCATCCATGTTTCCAGCTTTCATGGATTTCATTAAAAAAAAAACAAAAAAAAACAAACAAACAAAAAAAACCAACAAAAAAACTTTAATATTTTATTTGATGCATCTTTTTTAAAGTCTAAAAATTTCTTCATCTGATGCTGTGGATTATATAGGTACTAGGGTATTTAGGGAAAAGTGGAAATGGACTCACAACTTTTAAAACATCGCAATTTTTAATACATGCAGGTAGCAGAACTGCATGCTGGTGGCCCAAGAGTGTGGATGACCCAAAGTTCTTTCTACCCCATGCAGGTAGTCAGAGTGGCACTCAGCCACCACAACTAACCCTAACCTAGAAAAAGTCAGAACTTCTAGAAAAAAGACTGGTCTTCAGTTTTTACTTCAGAAATAACTGGGCACCTGTTGCTTCTTACACAGTTCTACATTGCACTGACTTCTACCCAAGCTGTGTTCCAAGATGTAAATTCTTCTTAAAGGCATTCACATAAACCAATCAGGGATAAGAATGCAGATGAAAAAAAATCTCAGGGATCTGAAACAATTTACTTAATATTACTTATTCTTCATAGAGAATGTCAATAGCCTGGAAGAGAGGTGATTTTGTTTGAATTATATTTGCAATGATTGAAAAGAAGAAAGTCCAAACCAGTGATACATACACTTGATCCTTTCAAAGGACCAGTTTCAAAAAGCTGAAAACAATTATGAACCAGATGAGGCAGGAGGCAGAATTTAATTAAAAACATATGAATAATAATCAGAAATTGTTTAAGAATACTTTAATAGGTATTCAAAAATCCACACTCTCAAATCTGTGAAAGGCCACAGTGGCTGAAATCACAAACTGACTTGGATAGGAAGTGAAAGCAGCTCCAACACATCTATGCAAAAGTTCTCACACATGTATATGAACATATAAGTAATCTGAGTGTATATAGAATGTAAAAAAAAAAAAAAAATTACATATGATTAATAACAGTAAATAATTTGATATACATATTCTAGAATCTTAGAACTGATAAGAGAGGCACAGGTAGAATTCCTGACCATGAAACTTAATGAAATTAAAGCCTTCTGAAAGTATGCATTTTTATTTTATATGCAAATTCTCTTTTGTGTTGTTGGGAAGAAGGATTAAAAAGACATGGAAGTGGAAAGGCAGCTATATTTTGATTTTCACGCATTTTCCATTTGGAAACTTCAGAAGATGTAAATAGCAGCTACTTGTGTTACAGTTTTTTATGTCAGCAAGTACGGCTATCTCTATGCGGAAAAGGAGCCCTTGGGATCCTTGGTGGTGGTTTTCATCGACTCTAAGATAACTGAGGATGTTCTGGAGACTAAAAGCAAATAAACATTTTGTTAGTATTTCAGATACATTGGTGAGTGACAAGGAGTCCATTAGCCTAATATCAACACTGAGAAAAAGTAGAGGGGATAATGTTTATTTGTTAATACAGAATTAGAATATATGAACAGAGAGACTAAAAAAGCCTAAATCATATCTGAGCAGCTAAAAATCAAAACCAAGTTTGAATCTTTGATTGTTACAACCAAGATTGCTGATATAATAATCTTCAACAATGTATTGAATTTGGAACTATCTAACATTTCAATTAAGAAGTTATGGTGACTAACAAAATCAGCAACTTGTTATTCAACAAGTGGGTTGAAATCTGGTTAGTTTAGACATGGGGAGGTATAACAGTGAGTATGTTTCAATGGGTAATGCAGGGATCAGGTTTGCTCTTATGCTATGTAACAGGTTTGTCAATGATCTGAAAAAATGCACAAAAATTTTTACTAGGAAAGACAGTAGATGACTTTCATAAGGTATTGATGGACTCACAACTTATATGGAAGACATATCACGGTATTGCAGTTCTTTACATAAAGGGGTGTAAACAAACAAAATATGTATCTATCAACTGTACTGGTAAATTTTTTAAACATGAGCTCCTACCTCAGTTAAGTTCTCAGATGATTTTTATTTGGGGTTGAATCTCTGTTCAGGAGAAGCATAAGAAGCATAAGAGTATGTGGACAAATGAAAAGTTTGACAAAGAAGCAATGAAGAGCACCTACAAAAGTGCCTCCCATCTGCTTATCAGGCTCATTATCATCACAAAACCGGAACATCTCCAGTGATCCCATATTTACCAGTTTAGATCAGACAGGACATGTTTTAAGAATTTTACTTGCAATTGAGACCAAAGAGGCATTAAATTCTGTGGAAAGTGATCTCATCTCCAAATCAATATTAATGCACAAGACAGCAAGTCTCTTAACCATGTTATATAGGACTAGCCATTGCATGCTACATTAGTGATCATTATTTCATTATTATGTTTTCTTCTAGATAAAGTAGTTAAAAATTCCATGCAGGCCTGTAAGTGACTCCCTGTAAATGCACAAAATGAAAAAAAAAAATATCACTACTCACTGGTAAGATAAAAATTGGCAGAACATAAGGGATGGTTCTCATTTCTGTACACCTCTGAAGGTAGCAGGAAGGTCATGATCAGTATAACTATGTCAGGAATTCATAAAGATCAAAAGACAACCATACCTCTGTCAAATATTTTTTCAATGTTGCATCTGATTTTGGAACAGATACATGCAATGTTCTAACGTGATATCAGCAGACAGAGTTTTTAGCTGTTAATAACTCCTATGTGCACACACATATTCCTTCTTCAGAAGGAGTACTTTAAAAGGCACTAAAGCAAATCAAGGTCTTTGAGATGTTTTGTGTCAGCTGCATACCATTTTATCTTGCAACAAGGGACTGGGTGAGCCACTCAAGCTGTTTTTGATCCTTCCACAATTCTGCTTGTAATGTCTCCAGATAATTTGGTACTAGGAAAATGTCACATCAGACACAAATACACAGAGCACACACTTTGACAATGTTCTAACCATAGGGGGATTGACTATGTAAATACTTATATTGTCCTAATCACCAGACCATCAAAGACCTTAGGTATTTAATGCTGTTGATTCCCACAATCTGCCTATGAGGTAGGGAAGTTTTAGTAGCATGTACTCAGTCAGACCATTGTGTTATTTGATAAAAGAAAATACATGCTCAAGGTCACACAGGAATTCTGCAAGGAATACACAGATCCAGTCCAGACACTAAATGCACAAAGATCTCTGTAGGAGGAATAATATAGAATAGCAGAAAATTAACTAGAGCTAATAATTTAAGAAAATTTGCAATTTTGTAAAATGTGAAGAAATTATCTTTTTCTAAGTTAAAATGATGCAATATACAACAAAGCATAGAGCAGACATCTCACTTCTTACTTACCTCTGTGTAAATATATGCCAAATTCATTAAAGTATTTTATAAATTTAATCCAAACATATTCCTAACAGCAGCTTCAGATCATGCCTTACAATTTCACTTTACCAAACTGGCTGCTAAGGAATGGGGTGAATAAGCAGGATGGATTCAGTTGTAGCTCTCTCCATCCTGTAAGGTCCCCATAGTTCATTTCAAGTCTGGAGCTGGCTCAGAGCTTTCTCACCTGTCCTTGATACCTGGCCAGCAGTGGCTTTTCCTGTTCCATCTCTATGCCATGCAGGATGTGCACATGGTAAAGAAAACAAAGGGATTTCTGGGTTGACTAAGCATGCAGCAAATATTTTTTTTTTTTTTTTTAGAAGTATATTTAGTAATGTACTAACTGCAGTTTGGGTTTAGAAGCTTCTCTTTAAATTTTGAATGTGTTACACAAGGCATGTGTCTTTGCCTGTTGACTTGACACAGAAAAGATTTTTTTAAAAGATACTTGACCATATCTGATAATTTGTGGTTCATACAGATTGTCATTAGAGAGGTTACAGGTCAAAATTTGGTTGACTTCCTAGCACAGCCTTTCAGTGGTCTTTTCTGGGCCCATTTCCCCATGCCATATGAATTGGTGACACCTTTTTCCACCTTTGTATTTTGGAGGGACTGCCTCAGGTTTCAAGGCAAAAATATATGGAATGACTGACTTCACAATAATTGCTAAGTACCTTGTTTGTTGTCAAAAAAAAGTTATGCTAAAATGCAGAATAGTAGTATAATAATGGTGTGTGCTGTAAAAAGACTGAGTGTTACTTTTTCCTAGTTCAAAGGTAACGCAAATATAGATAATTAATGGATTTCTTTTTTCTTGAAGACACAGGCCCTAACTACAGAAGAACAACCTTACACATCTGATGGCTCATGATGACAGATATTTACTGCACCTATATTTGAACATATCAGCCTGATGACTTCTGTAGTGCTGGTTTACAGTTAACTTGTTCAAACTTTCTCCACTTCATTAGTCTTTTGTAGTCCTCTTCCTTTTTTTTTTTTTTTTTCCATCTTTCTATAATTTTTTCCTGATGGATGTGGCAACGCAGCTCCAGCAAGTTATACCAGGCTGAGGCTGTCTTAGTTTAGGTAATATATGAAGTGCAATCAAATTACAGACAAACCACACATATGGTTTCTGACCATTTAAGCTAATAGCTTTCTAGTTCTAATTAAAGTTAGAAAAAGCCTCAATTCATGTTTTTGTCTAACTAATCAGAGTTAGTTCACAATCTTCTGGGTTTTTATTTGCAGTCCTTGTCATAGGAAAATAAAAATTTCTCAGTAGTTAAGATAGTATGATATTATTAACAAATTAAAATTTTCCAATTGCAAGTAAATTCTTAGCAGATATGAGAAGAGACAACACTTATGCATATATGTCAGGACTTTTTAAAATTAAAAATTACTTATAAATGTGGGAGGTTTGCTTCAAAAGTAATAGTTTTCTTTTTTAGCTGTACTGTTTCTTATTTCTAAGGTATTTTTATTTCATTCACACTCTCTTCCCTTGTATGATGGTAAGAAGTGCTTGTTTAATCCCTACATTAAAATACTATTGTTAAATCTATTATACTGCTTAAATCCTCAGAGGCTTCCTGGCTTTTGCTGTACCGTCATATGCAGTGCTTGGAACACTAAAAATAAAAGGAATTACAAAGAAAAGGGGAAGTTTTTGAAAGTTCTATAATTTATGGTTACCTGGCTGCATTTTCAGTATCAAAATGATTTCCAGAATATCTCAATTTCATAGAATCATAGAATATTTTAGGCTGGAAGGGACCTCTGGAGGTCATCTGGTCCAACCTCCCTACACAAGTAGGGACATCTCAACCTAGGGCAGGTTGCTCAGAGACCCATCAAGCCTGACCTTCAATGACTCCAGGGATGGGGCCTCCACCACCTCTCTGGGCAGCCCATTCCAGTCATCTATCACCCTTGTATTAAAGAACTGTCTTGTAATATCCAGTCTAAATCTATCCTTTCTTAGCTTAAAACCATTGCTCCTTGTCCTATTATCTGAAGCCCTTTTGAATAGTTCTTCCCCCACACTCATGTAGGCCCCCTTCAGGTACTGGAAGGTCACTATAAAATCCCCCTGGAGCCTTCTCTTCATCAGGCTGAGAAGCTCCAACTCCTTCAGCCTGTCTTCATACAAGAGATGCTCCATTCCCCTGATCATTTTGGTGGTCCTCCTCCAGACATGCTCCAGTCTGTCTACATACTTCTTGTGCTGGCCGCTCCAGAACTGGATGCAGTACTCCAATTTCTAGGAAAGTCATAATGCACAGCTTCACATTAAGTTTGTTCTTACAATGAAGCTCATTTGCGTTTTGCACTGAAGGGAGTTACTTGTAAACTTCTACACAGCAAAGTGCAGACTAGTGAAACAAACCATGAATTACACAAAGATAAATTCAAATCACAGAATCATGCCAAAGACTAAGTGCCTATCAGGTACTTATATTTTCACAAAACTTCTTTGATTATAAAAAAACAGGCTATGTAGTGCATTTGTTTTTTCAATACCTTAATAACTTAAGAGATGTCTTGAAATTGCATTGAAAACCATCTTTTGCCTGTGAAGATGTGGTAAGGAAGAGGTTCAGGAGCTAGGCATATTCAGTCAAACTTCAAATTGCTGAGCTCGTCTCTCTGGTGACCAGTGATAGGACTCAAGGAGATCAGGTTATAAGGAACATTACTCACAGCTGGCTATCACCCAGGTTTTGAACCATTAATAGCTAACCCCCAAGCTAATAATCCAACCAGTTTTTCACACACCTGGAGTTTCCCTTCCCTTAAATACTAAAGAAGTTAAATTCCACTGTGCTGTCTGGACTTGTGATTGTAAGACCCTTTTGAGTTTCTCAAAGAAGATCTATCCATCCATCCATCCATCCATCCATCCATCCATCCATCCATCCATCCATCCATCTATTTTTGACTGAGTGGTCAGCAGAAGACATTTACTAAGGTGGAGGTGCATACCATGTCCCTCTTTTTAACAGTTTATTTGATTTTAACCCATAAATTCTTGGCAGGCTGCTTCTTGGCAGTGGTCTACAGGCTCCTTTGCATGGAGGTTTTGCATAAACTCTCCTTCCCTGTTCCCCTATTTAAAGAGCTCATGTTTATCCAGCTGCACTCCAGTGTGATGTGACTGATATGAAGAAATAATAAAACTGTTCAATAGGGTTAAATTTTTTCATCTTCAATAATTCATTACTTTAAAAGTGGTCATTTTGTTAAGAAATTTTTAACATAAAGTGATCATTTTGGTGATAGACTGAATTCAGAGCATAGAACATCGAGAACTGCTGGGAAATGAGGTGGACAAAGTGTCAGCATAAAGTACAGACATATATTTTCTTATAATTTTCTTATCAGACTTAAGACTTATTCTGCCAGGTTGTATCTAAGGTAATTGAAGTGTTTTTTAGAAGTGGAGTGGCAGTAACCAGAAATAAAAGTCTCAATTTAAACTTCAGACACTTGTGTTGTCCTTGGAGGAAACCAGAGCCAAAAAACCACTATTAGTTCTAGGAATTCAGAGGTAACATAAAAAGAGTTTCAGCAGCAGAAAGCTTATTTGGCTTGCTCCCCATATCAGGTTTTTAGGGGAAGTGTTCATAAATTTACTGCTCACAGGTAGGCAATCCTGAAGTCTGTCTTACGGTTTTAATAGTATATCAACTGAAAACACTTTTTCACCTCCTCTACACGGCCATTGATATGATGCTTAGAAAATATTGGAAGACCATGACTGGAAATCTTTCTCTGAGAGAAAACTTTGAAGGACAGATAGATAGACAGTTATTGGATAAAATTGCTTTATACCTTTAAATAAAATTAAGGAAGAGAAAAAGTAATATAACTGTTGATTCACCAGATTGATAAATACAGCAACTAGGGGGAAAAATAAACTATTTAAGTTAAAGGGCAGTGCTGTCACAAGAAAAAAAAATAATATGAACTGAGCAAGAGGCAAAACATACTTTAAAACCATCAAAGCAGAGTGGTCCAGTACATCCTTCTGATAGGAACAGCAGAGACAAAAATCCTGAGTTTCAAGAATGGAATTAGACCCATTATATTAAAGAACAGAGTTCTCTTCTGTGACTAGGAAATGCCAACTATTTCTGCTAGAAACTTATAGATGGCAATCTGTTGTTTCAAACAAATCCAGAATAAACCACCAATAACCTTGTACAAAATATAGGCAATAAAATTAAAATTACATAAACAAAACTAAATGAAGACAGACATGCCAAATTGTTTAACATGAATGAAACAAATGTAAAGCTGTTATCTGTGGAAAAGGGCTTGAGGTTAACAAGAGGCTCTGAATATGTCCTACTCCATCTCAGGACTTTTGATAAACATATGTTGATTCTTTGATTGAAAGCCTGGAGTTCAAAAATCATTTAAGGATCAACTATTCAAAAATATTATCAGGAACATTATCTCATTTGAGGTCATTGATTTGCTTCTATGTTTCTTTAACAAAACAAAATATTCTTATGGAATTTATTTGGTTTGGGCCTTTTTCTGCTGAAAAATATAACAAATTATATGAAAAATAACTGGTTCTGAGAAGAAAGCAGACAAATAGAAATATCCTATAAAATACAGAGAAGTCAATATATTTTCCTCCATAAACCTAATGTTAGCCTATGAATGTGTAAATATTACAAAAGCATTTTAAATGTATGAAATAAGAAGAAAAGCTTCATAGGCTGTACTGGCTTTAAACCACTAGATAGACTCACCAGTGGTCCTTTGCTGTCAGTTGTTTAGAAAGCCTATGAATCAGTAATTTTCCTTTTCTTCACAGTTCTGACAACCTCCATTGCCTTCCATTATGGCTGTAATTTCATGCTGTAACTGAAATGCAACACATACATGAGATGACTACCCTTTATCATATCTTTCTTCAGATGAAGGTGAATTTATTGCAGTTTGAAGTAAAATTAACCAGGTAGTAGACTTCTTGAATTTTCCCATTATTTAGCTTTCTGAAGGTTCAGAAAATCTTAGAAAAGTGGCTGAGAAAGTTTCTAGTACAAATTATAGAAAAGATTTAATTCTTGAGGACTATGAACATATGGGGCAATGGGAGGTTTCAAGATCTAGTTACTTATGACTAAAACAAGCTATGTCTATGTTACAATATAATCTGATTCAAATGAGCTTGCTGCTGACATGGTCAGGAGTTACAAGAAACTCCAGATACAAGGAAGCATTGTAATCTAATTACACATTTTCTGTGTGCTTCCCACATGATTTCTGCTGGTAATCAGTGAATTTCAGACAGAAAGTGTTAGTTAACACATGTAGCAGCCACCCAGTATATCTTCTGAGGGTTTTGAATCATTTTTTACTGCTGTACATCCACTGCCATGAAACTGTTACTGAAGCCTTTAGGCACTAACAGGGTGCATAAGAAGGGTAGAGCTTTCTCTAAGTTCAAAAGTAACTGTGCCTACTGATGTTGCAGGCTTGAATAATACAGTTTGATGACAAAAGGAAATATGTTAGTTCTTTATAGCAGTTGGGGGCGGGTGTGTTTTGTTTTTTATTTTTTTGTTATAACTTGAACTCTGTGCATTTGATCCACAGAAAATATGAATCTGTTACAGAACATGCTTTCTGGCTGAAATAGTAGCAGCTAACTCATCCATCTCTCAGGGTCCCTTGGGCAAACCAAGCTGGCATCAACACATTTAGGAAAAGTGAAAAAAGAATTAAACCACAGGCATTAATAATTAATATAGACAGCGAGGAAAGATTAATGGTGGGAAATGGAAAACTATTCCTTTTTTAAATAGAGATAAGGGATAAACATTGTGCTGCTAATGAATGGTCTTGGATACATAGAACATTATCCACCTATTTGCTTAAGTACTCGAATTACCTTAAGGTATTTATGTTATTTTAGTAACAACTTCTAAATTCACTGTAACACAAGACTAAAAGGGACCTCTTGGATCATGGAAACCCATGCCCTAATACTTGAGGCAACTATGGTGGATAATCCTGTTATGAAGTGATCAAAGTTCTCCTAAAAAATAATTTTCTTGCTGTTATTTTGATTTGGTGGAGTTGCCTCTACAACTACTACTGGATAGATGTTCCAGAACCTCACTCCTTTGATGTAGTAGTGAAATTTTCAATATAATTTATTTCTAGACAATTTATATGCATCTGTTCCTCTGCCAGCATTGTTAGTTTAAAATTCCTCTTTCCTCCTCCTGGTACTTATATTATTGACATGTTTAGAGAAGCCACAGTTTTTGCCTTTTTCCCAGGCCGGAACAAGGTGTTCTAATTTTACATCTTGGTAACTCTTCTTTGTGTTTCTTTTCCTTTTGAATTTAGTTTTGCACCTAAGGAACTACAGCTAGACCTCATACTCCAGACTTCACTGCCTTCCGCTGCCTTGTACAATAGCATTTTATGAAAGCCTCTTACTGGGCTTGCAATTCCACAGGGATCTTTTTGCAGTACTCTGAAATGGAGTTCCAGTTGCTTGGATTTCCCAGCTTCAGCAGTTCACAGCTTGGAATTTTGGTTTCATTTTCACAGTGTCAATTTTCATTCTTATACATTTGCTCCCAGTAGTCCCTTTCCTTTGATTCCATAATGAATATTATAATCAGAAATGAATAAGTTGCTTTGTTTTGGGGCAGGTGGACATCATTTTTTTCTACTTACTGCATTCAAAAAAATCTTCCTTTCTCAGGTACACAGAATGGCCCATCTTCAACTGGAGGGTGAGGAGAACACTTTTGTCCAGGGACTTGTATAACCAGCTGGTGGCAGTACTCACCTGACAAGAACTTCAAACCTACTGAAGTTGAAGAGGATATGGATGTCAAATGTCCGACTTTTGAGGCAAAGACATTGACCTTTAGACTACTGAGCAAAAGTACACATCCTGATATTTCTCCAAGTGAAGACATTTTAGGACTGTCTGTAGGTTCCAAAACTTAGGTTCAAAGGTATCCTTAGCATCAAGGAAGGAGAGTACCAATAACAGGAAGAATTCAGGTATACCTTTTGCTTTGTCAGTTTAGGTAGGCTGGTTATGTGTTGCGGCACCCAACACACAAGCTGTTGTGGAGCTTTGCCTTCCTTAACTTACCTGTACAGAACCACTGTGGCCATGTTAACCCTGGAAGTTCAGAGGAGGGCACATAGGCCATAGGCACCATAATACCCTGCAAGTCACTGTATTGAATGCTTAAGTCTCTGAAGTGAAAATGATGGAATATAGCTGCTCAGAATAAGGCTCAGTGTCTCTTGTTACCAACTTTCAGAAGCATTTCCCTATTTTTCCCCATTCTTGCATGGCAAACAAGATTTACAAGTCCTGCCTATTCTGCAGCATGTTCTGTTCTCATTGATGATAGCAGATATAAAAAAAATGTATGCCAGGATGCCAATCTCATTCTTCCTTTGCTCCCATAAATACCATACATTGTGCATAATTTCCACTTGACTCACCATGAAACAGTGAGGAAATAGGAATGTTGCCAATTTTAATGTTATTTGCACATGACATTAAAAAATTGTTTTAGTTTTGAGTTTATTAATAGAATACTCAATGCAGTTCCTCTTAGATGATACACTGGCAGAAGACTTGATACACAGTAAAGTTTGTTTAAATACAGTTGGAAGTAATAACCTTTCCTTAAGAGAAAAAAAAGCGGGTTATGACCTTCGTGCCCACTTACCTTATTTTTGCTTTTTATGCAAACTCATGACAGTTCCAAAGGGTTCAATTTACATGCTATTGACAGAAGCTAAGAAACAAAATTTTGTTCCCAAGAACTAAAGCCTTAATTGTCACATATCAATAAAAGCTGTCATGACTGTTGTGAGAATTTCAGGTTAAAGACACTGTCCTGCATAGTCCGAGGCATGGCAACCTGGTATAGATTGCATGTGAGCCAGATCCTCAGCTGGTGAAAACTGTCAGGGCTCCACTGGAGGAAAGAGGATAACTTACACCAGCTAAGGATCTGGGGTTTGATTGTTATATGGTAAGGTCAGTTACTATTTGACATGCAAGTATGAGCTATCAAATTTGTCCTAAGGGAGGTTCATGCACTTCCTTTGTTTTCCACTGCCAAATTCCTTTGACATTCTAATTTGGGTCCCTGTGATAATTTATTACATAAATTCTGCTGAAGATAAAGGGGCTTTGATACCATTTCATATGTATAGCTCCTTCTTGGATATAATTTAATTTCTAAAGCAGTACTGATAGCATCTCCAATAATGATGCTTTCAGGGAATATAGCCTATGATAAACTGTCACCAAATGAGGATGACATTAGATCATCCTTCCAAATTACTCAGTGTCCAGAAGACTTGAGGAAACTGAGATGTGTGCAAGTGAAACTGTTTTCTGCAATATTTGATTTATATATCTAAATTAACATCTCAAAAAAAATCTATTCAGAGGAAAACTTGTTTTTCCAAAATCTAAACTGTTGTCCCCAGAATTGTTTTCTCCCTGCTTATGTTTATATTCTATTTTTATATCTGTCTTCATAATGAAATGATGCTTGGATGCTTTTTCAAGAAAGAAGCTCTCTGCTGTAATATAGATGCAAAAGCACAAAGTAAAACAAACTCTCTTGAAGAGTTTACTGATTAAATTGCTGTGGAAGAAAAACAGACCTTCACTATGGAAACAGGGTATAGACAGAGCAAATGACTCGTTCCAGGTCAGTCCTGAATAACAGTTCAATGTCTTAAGCATGAGTTCATTTTGTGTCAGGCATTTGTAAACACGTATATCTTTCATCTGTGATTTATACTTTTTAAAAATTTATTTATTTTCTATAAGCAATGTACACAAACCCAGAAAAGCAGAATATTTTCAGAAGCACCTGTGTTAGGTGTTCCAAAATGAGTCATGCTTGACAAGACTCAGTTTGCAAATAAAGATGTTAAAGTGGCTTTCAAGCTCATTTCAACAAACATCTATTGGTGAATAATAACCCCTTTGTCCAGTTGTTGCCCAAATCCACAGGTAGATAAATGCTAATAGCATTTCACTTTTTAACAACAACAACAAAATCTGACTTTCCTGAGATTGCACTTTATGTGTACTTAGAAATGCTTCAACACATCAGCTTTGAGTATCTGACTCAGGGCTGGCACCTGTGTCTTTTCAGAAGATAGAAAAAAATATTCTTTAGTTTAAGTTCACAGAAATTCTTACTATGGAGTCATTCTCAGAGAATACTAAGATGCAGACTCAGAAAAAGCAGTGGTGGCCAACCCTTTAATTTCTATTTGGAAAAGAAGTACCAGCTTTTTCACTCCACGTTTGCTGCCCATCTCATAATGTTTGGATCTGTGAAACTCACCATTGACCATAGTGTTACAGGTAAATGACTTGTTTTTTCCTTTAAGGAAGTACCCCAGCTTACTCCCATGAGAATCCTATATTTTGGTTGTTATGCTACTCTGGTAGTGGGAGAATACAGGTTTGAACTCTTCTAAAGAAGGGATAGAAACAAGGGTTTCTTGGTAGCTGGGGGTCACCCAGTCTCTAAGTTGCACAAGGCCAATGTATTGTATTTTAAAAGGAAAAGTGATAATCACTTACATGAAATAAAAATTCTTACTATATCTTTTGGAGTAACTTCCTGCACTTTTTGGATCCTGAGTTGATGGCTGCATCTAACCTCACAGAAGAGAGGAAGCCTGTATCATTGCCTAGTGCTAAATGGGAGCATGAAGATTTTGTGTAGCCCCTTTTAAAATCTGTATCTTTTTTAGATTGCCTCTTTTTTTTTTTTTTTTTTTTTTTTTAAGTTTTTTTTTTTTGCAGAGGGATTAATGCTTTTAAATAAATTTTCCTAATTTCGTTTTTGGGAA
>JANIJG010021628.1:173392-184413 GCA_024611175.1 Megaceryle torquata
GCAACCCTTTACTATTCCCTAGTGCTAAATAGGAACATTAAGATTTTCTTTAACCCTTTTTAAAATCTGTATCTTTTTTATATTTCCTCTTTTTTTTTTTTTTTTTTTTTTTTTTAAGATTTCTTGCTGTGCAGAGAGATTAATGCTGTCAAATAAAGTGTCCTAAATTCTGTTTTGGGAACTGGGATCATCAAAAAAGATCAGTGTAGTCTTTTACTCAATTACATCCAAAGGGCAATGGTATACTTCTGACTTCTTAAATATGGGTCAGGTTTCATGCAAGGGGACCTTCAGTGTCCAGATGAGTCATTCTATGCTTTGTTCAAATGAATATTTCCTCTTTTTGCAAAACAGGTGTGAAGTCTATAAAGTGCTGGTGAACAGCTGGCAAAATACATGGGTCAAGTGCAGATATTGTGGTAGGTTTCCTCTAAGGAAAACGACCAGTCTACACTGCTTGTAGTTGCTTGCTCTCTCCGGGAATGTGCTGGTATGCTCCAGTGAGGTCTGCAGCAAGTAAGTGCACAGCTACATATCATCCTGCACTAAAGGGTCTCCTGCTAAATTGCAGAGGAGACAGGCAGCCTTTTGTGTTAGTACCCAAAACCAGGCAAGGCACTTTCTCACTCACTATGGAAACTGTCAATGCAAGAGTGATGACAGTGGGAACTAAACTGCCACAAGCGAACTGAATCAGCTCCTCTGGAAGGAGAGCAGCATTCCTAGCATATTTCCAGGGCCTCAGGCCAGCAAGGAAGGAGATGCTTTATGTCAATCTTTCTCCCTTTGGCTAAAGAACTAGCTGCACTGGTTAGCTAAGTCCTTTCCTTGTGCGCATGTCATTTTGACAGCTTGATGCTCTCTACTCCCTCTTCTTCATATCAACCATTTTAGGAAAACCTGTTCTAGTCTGAAAGAATTCCGGGAAAAAAACCCACAAAATAAATATTTTTAAATTCATGAGAATCCATACCTGCCTCAGTGCAGAGACCATACAGAAAGGTGACTCCTCACCATTACTCCCAGAAACAGTCCTTTGAATGCCTGAAGGATGCTTTACATTTTGAATGCAGTTTTGGTGATTGTGTGGCAATAGTGAAAAGGTTGAACTAAAGCAAGAGTATGCCATCCTTCCATCCTCCCTTCTGTCTCTCCATCCTCCCTCCCTTGCTTCAAAGGCAAAAGAGAATTGGAAAATTTCATTCAGTGCTTGCTTCTTCTTCAGCTATATGTCTCTAAATGTACTAAGTGAAATGGCAGCTACTTAAATGAAAAGCTCCTAAAAATGTACAACTGCGTACAGACAAACCTTGTGGAGAAATTACTTGGTCTGTCAGGTTTTCAAAATTATTTTCACAGCATAGTCCTCAGGGCTCATTTTGACACACAATACAATCCCTGTTCAATACCCTGAAAGTACGAGGAAATCTTAAGGGAGAGCCTCAGCTAGGTTGAATCCCATATGAAAATATCTTTGCTGTCTTTCTGTGCACAGAAACCCAGCATGGGCAAGGCTCAGATCCATCATGAGCCCAACAGCACTGAGTGAAGAAGAAAACTTTGTTTCCCATGGAAGAGAGAGGGGAAAGCAACAGTCATTTATGCTTAATTTATACCTCTTATTCTTTAGAATTAGCAGAACTAGAGGATTCAGCTGAACTGATAAGCAGGTAGAAGGGATAATGTGTCTTTTTAAGAAAAGGGTATAAAGACCTAGAGGTCTGAAGACTGTATCCACATTTAGAAGAACAGAGATACTGCAAGAGAGATAGCTAAGATGAGATTGATAACTAAAAAGATCATGGAGAATGGCTCTTGAGTTACCAACCTTATCCACTTTGACAGATACACTAGGGCTTCAAGGAGGTACTGATAGGATTGGCAGCAAACATTGCTTGTGAATCTATTTTGAGGTTTCCTAACTGCATAAATAAATTTAAGCACCCCACAGTTTTTTGTTTTGCTTCTTTCTTTTCAGTATAGTTCTTTCCAATACACACAAGTGTGCTTCTGGCAGGGAAGAAACACTTATGAAAAGAAAATGCTGATTGGTTTTGGTGGTTTTTTTTTTTGTTTGTTTGTTTTTGTTTTGTTTTGTTTTTGTTTTTTTTTTGTTGTTGTTTTTTTTCCTGTAATGGAGTATGAGTGTTCTTGAGATTGTGAAAGTAAACACAGTACTAGCTAGCGGAAGGGTTACACCTCTTGATTTTAGGTTTGCATAGACAGGAAAAAGACAAGGCAGCTGGTACTTGAAATGCTTGTGATTTGGAAGGCGTTCATTCCAGTTCTGTGGGTGCATTCCCTTTTTGCTGTGTGTCTCTCTCAAGCAGTAGTAATAAATCCCCTGTATACATCCTTAGATAGTAGCAATATGCATATATGTAGGATCCAAACAGTAACCAGAGCAAAGATTAAGTGACAGTCCTGGTTTGAAACTCTATTCCTTACTTCTTCTCACATTACCTTGTTTTTGTTTTATTTTCCTTTATCTTTCACCTATGGCAGCCTTTACTGACCATAATTTTCCTTGACTGATTAACACTATATCCAGCCACCTCTTATCACATAGTGGATCTCTATCTCTTTCTCTTAAATTCATCACAACATCAGATAATTGAATGTGAAAAGAGGAGATCCTCCAGCTTTTCTGCTGAAAGGTTTTCTACTGCATACTCCTTGTAATACTTGCCAGGACTGATATTGGTAGAATAAGCTGTGAATTATACTTGGCTGAGAGATAACAGGAGATTTAATTAGGTTAGAAGAGTTCAGGAAATAACCATATTTGTATAGCAAAGAAGGTAGAGGCACTCAAAAGGCACACAACTATAAATTACCACATGAGAAATAGCTTTTGATTCACTGATAATTACCTCTGCATATTTCAGCTCTTTTAGTTAGCAAGCTGGAGATAAAATTAAAATAATCTTGAAAAGGTTTAATTTAACTCCAGCTTTTTACCTTAATGTTTCGGCAATTGGTCCTTAGAGGCTTTTCTTTTGGTTCAGACAAATGCAGACAAATGAGTCTGTAACTAAGGTAAACTACCTTGTAAACTTGCTGTTCATTAGTTATTCTGTAGTAAATTACTCCCTACATACTCTTCCTTACAGTCAATGCAAAGAAGTCTATGTCTTGATGAAAGTACCATAAGCTGCATCATATTTCCTCAGAGTAAGACCTCAAATGGACAGCTAATATAAAGAAAAAAGTGTCTTGTAAATCCACCCTTGTCTTGTATTAGTTTGTGGATACCATTCTTTCTATTGACCTCCCAGGGTTTTAAGTAAACCCTTAACCTGCCTCATCTTGTAGTGTATGAAAGAGGGAAAATAAATTAAACTCTTTTTCAGTAAATAACTACAAATTCTTCCTGTGGGTGGAAAGCTTGGGTCTATGATACCTGAAAGCTATCAGCTCTTTCAGTGTCATCTTTTTAGAACTACGGTCATCAGTTCCTTCTATCTCATTTCAACGCACAAACTAGATCCCTCAAATTACATAGAAATGGTGCATAAGTGGAGGATGTTGCATAGCAAATTTTCAACTCTTGAACTTGATTTTTCCTTTATTATAAAATACCTTGAATTTGATCACTTTCTTGGACAGAAGTTTAAATGTTGAAGTAGAAACAAAAAGAAATGTTTGTGGGGTTAGTCAGCGGAATTCTTTGTAGAGAATTACCTGACAATGTTAGGCTTGTAAACAGGTTTTTAAAAGATATTATCTTAAATCAATAATAAAGTGTTATTAATGTTAATTATTTTTTCCAACACTAATACAAAATTAGTTTTGGAAAAGAAAGACATGCTGCTTTAACCTTGTTGGACTTTTTTTGCTGCTCAGGAGAATCTAAACAAACAAACAAAAAATCATTTTTCTTGTGCTGACTAGCTTCAATTAGATTTAAAATCTATTTTGTCTTCTGCAACATTTCCAACTCAAAACTTCTAGGAATTTTTTATTTCACAATTTTTTTTTCAAATTTTCAGTTTGAATTGAAGACTGGTGGAAAATATAAATTTCCCCTTTGCTCCCCCCCAAGAAAAAAAAAAATTATATACATATGTTTATTTTATACTGGAACAAAAAAAGCAATGAACAGCAGCTTTCTATACAAAATATATCTGTTCCCTAGTTGTCTGACCCTTGTGCCTGAGAGGAGAGTGCACCACTAGCAATTTTCTTAGCATGAAGAAGCAGTTGAGTAGGGAGACAGTGTAGAAAATGACCACCCAACTAGAGGCAGATGATAGCGCACAAATTCAAAGAACAATTTAAAAAAAAAATGGAAGGAATTTTTTAATACTCAGAAAGTCTTCTAATCTCTTGGTGGTCTTGATTTTTATCTCAGCTACACCATGGAATGAATTAAATTAATCCATCTCTTATGCAGTAATGTGGATCCAAATTAGTGACATAATATGTTAATTACTCTTAATGAGTTGCAATAATTAATGAGTTACATTAATTCATTATGTTGCTCATAAAGCAATGGTATAGAGGTCACAATTTCTTTAGCTTTTTTTGTTACAGGTAAAAATAGTATATCTTGTTGGAGGCAATGGTCATAACTTAGATACATAATAATATAAGAACATTAACATTTAACTAGTATCACTTTTAGAAAAAAAAGAAGTGTTTAATAATTTTCCCTACAGAGTCCAACAACACTCTACATTTGGCTAGGGAAGGAAAAGCAAACATAACTTAAAATATACATGTTCAAAAGACTGTGAGAAAAGTTAGTGGAAAGATTTCTAATGACTTTTCTGATATTTGGATCAGGGCCTAAATGAACTCTCAAGTTTTCCCAGTACATCTGTATCATGTCTCTTCTAGATTGCCTTTTCTTGTCCTTTGTAGTGCTGGAGGCATTTCCACAATACAAAAAGTAATGACATAATGCTGTTTGTTGCTGTTTTGTTTTCATGAATCAGTAAAAAGATGGCAAAGCAAAAGTTAATGGAAACTTGCTTTCACACAGGCGTTATTCGATCTACATTTTTCATGTCACAGAAGTTTCTGTTTATATCAGAGTTGATATCTGTGCCTGCAAGCCTTTGTGTATATCACAGCACAGAGCACATTAAGTCAGTAAAGAAGCATTTGTTCAGCATCTCTCTTTGCAAAGCATGCAGGGGCTTTACTGACAGTTTACATGGGAATACTGAAAGCCTTGTACAGATGCTTCACAGAGTCAGTGTATGCATTAAAATCTAGAAAAATAGAGAAAGAGATATTATTCTTCACTGCTGTTCTGAGAACATGATATATTTGCAATGTGCAGCATTTTCATTATATTTCATCACAGGTTGCTTGATATTAAGCATTTATTTCCTTAGTGGAAAAGTGCATTGGAAAAATAGCAGAATAGTGTTGCTTTGTGCTAAATTTAATGTAAACAAAGTAAGACTGTTCTTGCCCCAGTAAGCTTGCAGTCTAAAAGAAAAAAAAAAAAAAAAGAAAAAAAAGATTGTCTAAAGCCTCTGAAGGCTGATAACAAGGCAGAACTGTTTTCTGAATGCTGCCACGATATGGAATTTGTTTCCTCACCTTCACTTCAGATTCAAAAAGAAAATGCACACCTAGAAAATTTCTCAAAAGGATGAAAGCACTGTTGTTATTTATCTTGCAGAAAGGCAAATAATGGTGAACTACTTCATTTCACCCTGCCAATGTATCCGATGCTGTGTTATAGGCTGCAAAATCATACAGAAAGTTGTGTTATATAAAAATATTATGTATTTATAGTATACATGAGCTAATCAGTTTACAATTGGTTAATCTCTTAAAGGTAAGCCTAAAAGGCATTTCATGTTGGGCAAGCTGTGAACAAATTCAAAGCAATGTCAATACAAAAACTTGGAAAATTATATGTAAAATGTGAACAATATAATAAAAAACAGGATGATAGAAAATTGAGTTGAAAGGAATTTTAAGGGATCACCTACCAGATTTCTCTCTGCTGAAATCTGGTAGCCATATCACACTTTGACCAATATTTTTTTCTAAACTTCCAACAATTTATGTTTTGTGGTCTCCCTAGACCATCTAATGCTTATTTAGCTGTGCTGCTAGAAAATATTTTCCCTTGTATCCAGTTTAACTCCCTTGCTGGTAATTTAATTTCATTATTTCTTGCTGTAGCTACTTGTACATAGAAGAGTGTTTATTCCTTTCCTCTCTGCAAGAGTTTTCTATGTAACTGAAGACTATTAGAAGAAGAAAAATGATTGCACATCCTTTTTAAAACCAGCACCACCACAGTAACAAAATGTTCTTTGCAAGTATCCTATATGTGATGCAGTTATGTACCTGAAATAAAGAACGTGGATGCAGTTTCCTATTTGAGACTTCACAACTTAAAATGCAAAATTCTCTTCAGTTTCTGTTTTGGCATCTATAAAATAGGTAAACAATATAGAAAGAACAATATAGAAAGTTTCATCAAGGCAGTAGTGCAATTAATTTCATTCAGCAGAGTTTTTCCAAAAGTGTATGCTAAAAGCTGAGTGTGTTCTGCGTGGAGGTCTCCAGGAAAGCAGACTTGAATGGCCTCCTTTTGTAAGGATCTGCATTTTCAAGTTGGTGGCATTAATGAAGATCATTGAAAATGTTCATCCAAATCCAGAAGTCCATTGTTAGCTAACTGAAGCTTTTAGAGTCTGTTGGTGAGTTGTAATGGGGCTTCAAAGCATGTGCTGAAACTGGAATGAAAAATGGACTCCTTGTGAGCTTGAAAGAGAGAGAAGTATTAAATTTCTTGATAAAAGAATAGTATTAATAAAATTCCTTGATAACATGGTGATGGAAATTCCCTCAAATCCTACCTTAACAACAGTGGTTGAAGACTGAAGAATATGTCCAGTGAGTCAAAGAACTATGAACTGAAGATGCATTGTGAAGGTTTACATCTGAGATATCTTTGCTGAATTCTGCTTCATTTCCACAAGCTAATGTTGTGTATTGTAGCATAAAAGTACTGCACTTGAATATTCTTATTTTTTCTACAAATTTTGTATAGAACAAGCCCTAGTGCCACTAAAATTGGGGAAAAAGAAAAAAAAAAAAAAGATAGATTAATATGTATTTCCATAAAGCTGTGCTTACAAAGTGAACACAGGATGTACAACTTTTTGGTAGCTATGGATTATTTAATTCTATGCATTTATTGCAGGTTAAGGATGGGGTATACCTGTATATGCCTGGATACTGCTGAGTAATCTAACAACTGACTCAGCATATGACATGACATGTGATCTAAACATAGCTTAATACATTTACTTGTTCAAGTTGCTAATAGCAACAGTTTGAAAACAAGTCAAAAATCTTCACTAAAAGACTTAGTTTTCCTATTTGAATAGGAAAAATGTTTGGTATACGTTCAAACAGATAATATTAATTGACAGAAAGACAGCATACTCTTTACAGAAGGAATTTCTCATTTACCTATAATGGCCTGTCAGTAGCATCAGCATGGAAGCAGAGCAAATAATTGTAAAAGAATCTTATATGTGGTGTAAGAAAAAAAAATCTTTGAAAGTTATCAGAGTTAAAAATATGAAGATACACAAAAGAGCATGGTGGTGACTGTGGAAAAAAATTAAACCATACAAAATATTATCTAAATAGTTCAACATCTTATTGGTATATTAATATATTTTAGGATTCATCCACAGCTAAAATGATACATTTTAGTATGAAAAACATAGTATCTTTGTGTACTATTAGCAGACTTTTAGCATTTTTTCAATTAATAGTGCTATAAAGAAAATAATATTTTTCTCTGCGGCATCCGATGTCTGAAAACATGAAAATTATTTTTATAACTTTTTAGTGCTATATTGCGTTAAAGGTCCTAATCCAGCATTGCTTGGCTACTTCCCAGAAAGCTATGAAATTGCATCAGGATTGCATTAGAAAGGAAAGTAAAGGACAATCAAATGGTTTGAATTAGTAGCTGAGTCATCATTTGCTCTGACATCATCGAAACTCAATGCCAACACTCTGCATTTCCCTGCCTGAAACACTTGATTACCACAACTAAAGGTGGCAGGAGCCCTGCAGTTCTGCCAGCCCAGATTGAACAATGCTGGCATGAGTGACTGACTGGAGTGGAAATTTGGTTTTATACAGGGTCACTCAAACTGCAATGGACATATATTATGGATTTCTCAGTTCTATGGCAACCATCCCAGGTGTTCTCCTGGATATCTTAAAATATATATTTAGGGGTGTAAAAGTTTCTGGAGGTGAAGAGTTCTTTGGAATGAGGAGGATACCATCCTTACTTATGATCCTGGCAGACCTAGGATCCCTGGGAGAATCTAGACACTGCACTTACCCTGCAGTCATAAGCTCTGGACAAGTAGTTCTCTGTTGAGCAAAGTATTTGGCATCATGGATGTTAGTGTGACTGTCTACTAATATACGATCAAGCAGTAATAATAATGTGATTGATTCTATTCCATATAGGAAGTGAGAATTACATTGGAAAATCTTTCTTGGCTCCAGAAACATTATTATTTTTTCTTTTGATTGTCCTAGCAATAAAAAGAAAAAAAAAATCTTGGACTTAATGATTATCTTAATAATCATGAAGGAAAGAAAACGAAACCAAACAAAAAACAACACAAACAACACACACACAAACCCCAAACCAAAAAACCTTAGATTTATTTGTCTTTGTGAATTACATCAAGATTTCAAATTTCTGTTCCACTTCTGGACATCTGTTGTAACTTGCCCTAGGCTCTGGTTTTCTCTGCCAGGCTCAGTACCCAATTGATGGATGGGTAGTGAGTCAGCCACAGCTCCCACCATTGCTCAGCCCAGAAATCTGCTTGCTGGGCCAGACCAGCACATGCAACCCTCCTGATTCTTCTGCTGTTTTCCCAGAGCTGATGTGGTACAAGCATCAGAAGGGATAAAAAAAACAACTACCAGTTGAGATCAGCACAACAAATGTCCTCTGAGCTTGGAAAGGCATAAGCTAATTTTTGAATTTCAAGGCAGAACTAATGACTGCAGATCACAAAGACCTCAGGCAAAACTTGGGTGTGTTAAAGAATGGAACACAAACATAGTAAATCCAGCCAAGGAAAGGGGATTCTGCTAATTGCTTAAAGTCACTCTTTACCAAATGGCCAATATAAGCAGAGTGGATGCAATACAAATTCAGTCTACTTGAACACAGATTCTTCCATTCATTTTCTTTTCCACATCCCTCTATTTTCTTTCCATTTTTGCCTGTGATTTAATGTCTGTTTTCTGCTTCCTGACAACGAAGTGATAGCCAATGTTATAAAAATATTCTCTCATGCATTATCAATTATATTTGACGTGGCTTTTTTTCTATACCAAACATATCTGGAATGTAGCTCTTTATTTTGCATTCTTGTCAGCTTCACAGTATAAATTAGAGGCCCAGGCTTAATTTCTGTTTACAGAGACTTTTATATATTCTGATTTGCAATATTTTTTGTTCATGGATCAATCCCTACTGAACAATATTAGGTCACACAGGACATTAATGATTACCAGGGAAGACCTGGCTCTGTTTCTGTACATGTCAGGTATAGTAAGTATTTCACTGATGTATTTAAGTGCAAGAGATTTCATCAGATGTTAAGTTCCAAGTTCTCATACATAAGACTTCAAAAATTGACACAATGCATCATAAGAAACCATTGTAGCCATCTCATCTCTGGCAGATGTAAGAAAAGAAGAGTAGAAGAAAGCTCTTTCCTTATTACTAGATACCTCTGAGTGGAAAATTGGATTGTTTTTAATTATTTCTGTTAAGATGAAATTTTTAATGTTTTTGAACACTTGGCCTCTACAACCACCCTTCTATGGCAATGCATCCCACAGTTTGCTCATGTACTATTGATAAAGTATTTCTTTTTAACTTACTGTTTCTGTTCAGTTATCCTGTAATTCCCCTTCACCCAACGTTTTTCATATTCTTCAGATGTGTTTGTGTTCAGCTTTTTCACATTGTTTGTGATTTTGTACATGTATCTCATGCTCCAAATCACCTTTGCTCCAAGCTGAAGAACCCTATTGTTCAATTTCTTCCCATTCTCAAATCACGTTGCCACTCTGACAGTAAAGTCACTCCCCCTAGAAGGAATATAAATCATTTTTTCACCAGATTTCACTATCATTATATCTGGAAAAAATAAAAATAAAAAATTCTGAAAGCTTTGTAATTGTATGAATAAATACAATCATACAGTACTTTTTCCCCCGTGTTTGTTTTCTCTCCCTTGATTTACCAAACTTACCCAGTTCCCAAAGACCTCTCTCATTTCACATTTTATGACATACCACTAATCCCAAAATACACATAATTGTGTGAAAAGTGAAATGGTAGACAAATATAATTCATAATAATTCATTTTAACTGAATGATTAATCATGAAACTTATTTCCTGTAGAGATCTGTTCCTAATCCACTTGTTGATTCAATATTTTTACAATTATCTGAAAGAAAATATTATATTTTATTATTGCTAATAGTTCAGAAATTGATACACTCTCTAGATTGCTTGATATGGCGAGCGAAGTAAAGCGTGTTTCCTGACACAGTACAGGCAAGTAGAAAAGTCATGTTCAAATAGCAAAGAATAGTGCCATTCATACAAAATGTGAAATTTTGTCTTTGGGAGAACTGATTCTGAAGAGGCTTTGCAAATTGCTTGAATAATCAAATCAATATAAACATCTAATGAAATAATATTGCTAAGAAAGTCACCTTAATCCTTTAACTGAGAAATTATTCAAGGTTTGGAAAATACCTTTGTCAGAAAAAGATCTATGAAGTTTATTTACTTTATAGAATAATAAACTGACAAAAAAAATGGTGATTGCATGCACTCACTAATCATGTAATCATAAGGAAAAGAGATACAGAAGTGCCTGTATTCATGCAAAGACAGAAAAGAAAAGAAAAGAAAAGAAAAGAAAAGAAAAGAAAAGAAAAGAAAAGAAAAGAAAAGAAAAGAAAAGAAAAG
>JANIJG010021628.1:191143-203246 GCA_024611175.1 Megaceryle torquata
AAGAAAGAAAGAAAGAAAGAAAGAAAGAAAGAAAGAAAGAAAGAAAGAAAAGAAAGAAAGAAAGAAAGAAAGAAAGACATCTGAATTGCATATAAACTTGAATTTCCCAGAATTTAAGTATTTTCATTCTTCAGGTGGGGGAATATAATTCAGCTCACTGCTAATGAAGACAGAAGAGAGACATGGTTAAAATGTTAATGCACCTTTACATTTAGGATCTCTGGGATTAGAAGGGTGTAGTATAGCTAGGATTTGGGTCATCTGGGTTCAACTCTTGCTTCTTTCAGTTGAGTACCTTGCTCTCTTTGGTCTTCCTTCCCTGGGAAGTGAAATGATGACTGCTTTGAGACCAACTGACAATAAGCCTAACATGAAATTTAAATATTGTTGTATTACTGCTGTTTCCAAGGATCCCAGCCGTGAGATAGAACTTTGTCTTTGGTTCTGTAGGAAGAGAGAGCACAAAGCCTGGCTCTACTTTGAAGAGGTTACTATAATTAAATAGGCCAAACTGAGTCACAAATGGGCAAATAGGGATTTTTTTGAGAGAAGCATTGTGTTTCAGCTTTTTAAGGTAACAATTTTCTTAAGACTAGAAGCTTTTCAGAGCACGCAGACAGGGAATGAACATCTCGATGAGGGTGTAATTCTATAAAGGGAAATAAGTGGACAATATGTATTTGAAATTTCAAAATTATTTTAATTAAAAAAAGTTAAAGAAACTTAAAACTAATTAGGAAGCTCATTAGCCATGAGGGTGGAGTTTCTTTCAGGGCTGAAAGTGAATTAAAGAATAAGAAGTAAGGTGTAAGGCTTAATGGTAACTTCTCAGGATGACAAAGAGTGAACAGTATGGTCCCTCAGAGATCAGCTATAGAACCAGTTTTATGCAATTTCTTCATCAATTATCTGAAAATGGGAGTGCACAACGACATCTCCCAGACTGAAGATGAAACTAAGATATTTCAGATAGCTGAATATCATGCTAATAGCGAGAAAGAACAGGAGGATCTCACAAGTGTGTTTAGCTGCAGTTAAAATAGCCAAGACATCAGATATCATTGGAAGGGACATCAGATATCATTGGAAGGGCACCATCCAGCTGCCATCATTTTGTGTATATATAAAACCTTTGGTGCACCAACCTCTTCAGTGATGTATGTGGTTTTGTGATAAGAAGAACATAGTGGAATTAGAAGGAGTACAGAGAAGGGTAAGTAGGTGATGGAAGAACTGTCTTCCAAGAAAATTATCCCAATTAAAGTAATAGAGACTAAATACACCATATACACAATATTACCTCCCCACAAATGGACACGCTGACTTTTAAGACTTGTAATGTAATACTGCTTCATTTCCAAGAGCAGCACATCAGTGCCTAAATGGAAACTACAGGTATGTGTTGAATCAACATCAGGTTAACAAGAAAATTAATTTCTCAGTAAACAAAACAGTCATAATATTAGCTTTTACATAAGCCTGATAATTTGTCAGGTAACTATGCAAAATATAGATTCAATAAAAACACTGCAAATGGTTCTAAAATCCTTCCTTCATCCTGACAAATGTATCCATCTGTAGAATTGTAAAATGTAATTAGCTTTCATTGACTCAAAGTCCATCTGTTGTCAGGGATATTTTTACATGATCCCATAAAAGAAGTCTATTATAGGCTATACAGTCCATCTATGGAACTGAATATGGATGAGCTACAGAGAGCAGCTCTCAATTTTTTCCAGGCGGTTCATGGTAGTTCCATCTAGGATCCATCCCAATTTTCACCTAATTCACAATATCTCTGTCTGACATGAAAATTCAGTCTGCATTGAATCCCTGTATGCCAACTCACTCCAAAAGCCTTGAGGAGGATAATGCAGCATCTTTCAGCCCAAGCCTAGTTGCCATCAGCAAATCCTTCCTGCTCCTTTCAATGCACAGTATGCAAAAATGTAAATTGATTCAGGAGAAAATTCCTTTTACCATTTACCAGAAAAAGATCTGATCCTGCAGTTATTCACAGGCTGATAGAAAGCTAAGCTTTTAATGTTCATCAACATGCAACAGTCCCGGGGAAAGGTAGGTATTTTGAGGCTGACATCAAAGTCAAAAGACTAACAAGGGACTTTTAAAGTATTTCCTGTACTGAGACTAAACTAAATCCTCCCATCAAGGGCTGTGTCTGTGCAGAGGCAGAGCAGACAGTCATTTAAGGAAGTGGGTTATCGACAGTGGCAAAACAGCCACAGTCTCATTTCCAGCTTTTCCTGTACCAGAACCTGAAAATCAAAACTTAGCTATGACTGTTCCAAAGGCAGAAGTTGGAGCAGCACTACTGCCATGAGGGCAGTGAACTTTTCTCGTAGCAACAGTTAACATCTCTTTATTTCCCATCCTTTAGGGACAGTAAGCATGTATTTACAGATTTTTTCAACTCATACAGTAATGAAAAATCTTAAGTCATCTTGTCCCATGACACTTTAAATGCTCTGAGAATGTTGTCAATGGCAGAGACATTCTACTTTTTTTTTTTTTTTTCCTCCTCTGGTTTATTTTTTTCTCCCTAAACCTGTTTGTATTTGTATTTGTATTACTTATTATTTCAGGTTTATTCCACTGTCTCTTGTCCTAGTTGCTATTAAACTGACCCTAAGCATTTTATAAGATAACTTATTTGGTTTCTTCATAGATTCTTTATATTACAATACAAGTCAATGGAGCTACCATGAAGACACGCTGTATAGACTATTATGATTAAAGGCTTGGAATGTAAGTTAACATTTTGGTTTTGTTCATTGTTTCTATTTCAGTTCCTTCAGTTAAAGGAGTCAAACTTAATTAAGTAGTGAAATGGATGATTAACCTGAGATGCATATCTCCAGTGAAACTTGAAGCTTCTTAGCCTGAAAATTAGTTACAAATTTTTACAAAATTGGCCATTGTTACCAGATATTTGAATAGCTTTATGCACATAAATGTTTAATTTATCTCATAATTATTGTGATTTCAGAAACTGCAATTTTGCTTTTGATTAAAAACTTGAAAATTTCTCTTAAGGTTGTCTCAGATTCACCTCAGACTCAATCCCCTTACTTATTTGGTGTGATTTCATTTGTGATAGGGTTGTTCCTGACATGTATGCAATGATGTCACCTTAATCTGAGACACAGAAAGAAGAACAAATCAACTTCTAGAGTAAGAAATCTTCCTCTGCTTATATAAGCTTTGTAATTCATGCTAGAAGCACCTCTCCCCATTGACTTTAGTGGAAGTGCAAAATGAGTCATATCCTAACTTTGGTCTTTTAAAGTGAAGGATTTCCAGATCTTGCCCTTTTAACTTGATGTAGTCGCTTGGAGGAGATAAAACATAGATAAGGCAATTCAAAACCTCTGACCTAGCTTTCTCTTCTGAATAATATTCTGATGGTGTGTATCTGGCTTTTACAGAGACTAATTACTTAAACATCAAAAAACCAATGCTTAATGTAGGAAATTTGAGACTGTGTGCCCAGTTCAGTTGTGCATGATTAAGTTCATCAGTTAATCTTTGAACTGATTCATCTCAGTCCCATTTTAGATGTCTAGCATTTTTCACCTGTTTTCCAGGCACTCTCCTAGATGGACAGTTCTCATAGGTCCTATATTGTACCAGCTACCTGCACCATCAGGGCATCTGAGACACTAGGGCATCTCAGATAGCAAGCAGTACATACCCATGAATGGAGAAATTAATTGAGCATTTCTTTTCTGTCAGAGAGATTCTGTCAATTGCATTTCAGTTAGACATCCTGGCATTGAACTGAAAGCCTTTCACTGAGAAGACATTTCAGTTTTTAATAATAGGAATCTTCTAGTCAAGAAAAATGTGCTGTTGTTTTTTATTATTATTATTAGTTTGTTTGTTTGTTTTTCTTTCAAAACGCTTGACCTATGCCACAGATATTATTTCAAACACTAAGTTCTAAAAACATTTTGCAATGATAAAAAGGTTATTTTTTAGTATTTAAAAAAGCTAATGTCTGGGATTCTGGCCAACAATTTTTTTTTTTCTTTCTCTCCAACAGTTTTTTCTTCTTTGTGCCTGTTTGATTGAAATTTGCCTTGGTCTCTAAGAAAGAAAGAACACTGAGGCCTCCTACAGTTTAATTTTTGATTGTAGCTTGTGTTCAAGTATCGAAAAGAAATCACAGCCATGACAACGGGGGACATCAGTGAAGATGCTTTACTAATACATACATAGATAGTACTCACAAAGGTAGGATTGATCTGTCCAAATTTTGATATGTACAATCTGAATTTCTGCCTGTGACTTGATTAGCGGAAAGAAAAAGGAACTTTTAGGATGAAATTTATCTCAGTCCAATCTAGATGTCTAAAACTGTCCAGATGAATGGCATCCTGTCTCTACATTTTTCCTTTGACTATAAAGGAAGTCTAGACAGCATGTTCAGATGTAAATGTCTATGCTTCAGATGTCTGAAGTTAAGTGAAAGGAATTCAGGGAGTTTAGCATCCAAAACAAAGAATGTGGATATCACATGGGGAATGTCTGAACCATACAAATAGAAAAGAATATGCCTAGCATCACAGATAACACCCGTATGACTTAGATGACACAGTAGTCATGCCAAGAGTAGAATACATATTTCTTGAATTCCAGGTCAATATTTCATCCACAGACTATATTTTCTATGAAATGTTGTAAGTAGGTATGTAAAAATTTTCACACCTTAAAATAATGTTTCCAGCTAATATGGAAAGATCTTGGCTAACCACCCAGCCATAACTTCCATTCCCACCTACCCACAATATCTCTATATAAGCATTCAAAGAAATACTTAGCTTTTTACTCATTCAAAGAAACTACTAAAGATCCAAATAATAGACTCCACTCAGGGAAATGCCCAAGGTATAGGATACAAAAGCTACATTTTCTTAGGAAAAAAAAAAAAAAAAAGTCATTTTATAGGATAAGAGTGAAGAGATACAGAGAACTGTGTCTCTTCACATTTTTTTAAACTAAAGACATAATCCTAGAAAAAATATCTGAACAGATGTTTTCCCCTGAAAACATTCCAGAAAATGAAAGCACACATGGCATACTGATCTGCTACTTCCTTCAACACATTCTCGTTCAGAGATAACAAATGTACCATGCGATGTTGCCATAGTAGCTACTTGTATTTTACCACTGAATGAAGCAGAGGAAAAAGTAAATATATTTACCCATACTCTGGACATTGCACTGACTGCAGTTGCAGATTGTGCCCCTAGCATTTGATGAATTTTTTCTTCTCTAACATTGCTCTCTGTATTGTACTTTAGAGCATGTGTGCTGAAGTACAGTATGCAGCAAGCAGCCATTTAGATCATGTGTCTTGTATGTCCAGATTCTCTGATCCAGTAAGGTGACTGAGCAGTGCTGAGCAGGAACAGCATCTTCATGTCAGCAAGACTGACAATGGGATAGTCCCTCTGTTCAGGGTGGTCATCTGGCATATGGAACACTGTTCTTTCCTAGGCAGACAATCGTCCTCCACATTGCCTCCACGACTTGTAGAGCAAGGACTGTGTTTAGCACACTTCCCCTTAGCATATATTTGGTCAACTTCAGGCTTTGCCCTGGGCTTGTATTCCTTCAAATTAGGAGCTGCAACTTTCTGTAGCCTCCCTGTCATACCCTCTATGTGCATGTTTTTCAAATGGACTAGAAACTACATCTCAATGAGTTTTCTGTTAATTTATAGAATGGATCTGGTAAAAGTTATGGTTGTTTACAAAGACAAAAATCATGCAGGAAAAAAACCCCAAAAACCAATCAATCAAAAAAACCCATCAAAATGACACTAGTAATAATCCTGGAAAAGTAGTCACCTGAGGTAATATCACTAGCAAAATAACTTATCTACTTGAGAAACTGGTGTGATCAGTAGGAAATAATAGAAATGTATGCAGAATACAGTAGAGAAACTTGAAATACTGAAAAACAACTCACAACAAATGTTATAGGACAAGAAAGACATTGTTAAATAAGAAATATGACTGAAACAGAGGTATTTAAGGGTATATGTTGCTCAGGAAAGCTGTATCTAAAGCAAGAATTGTTAGATCAACATATTCATATTCTTAATATTGACTTTAAAGTAAACAATTAAATATGAATACAACCACGTACACTAAGAAGACAGTAAAGCATACCTGCCTCAGCATCATTCCTGGAGAGATCTGTAGCACAATTTCCATGCCTCTAAATCTAAATATAAACTTGAATAATGTATAAAGTCATTAAATACTATTTGGAATTGTAGCATGAGTGACTTCTCTTTCCATGTATAGTGAGGAAGACAAATGGTGCTAAAAATCACAGGACAAAGACAACAGTGAGATTATTTTAGCCTTTTTGAAAGTTAATGATCTTCAGAGATATTCACTCAAAATTGTTGAAGAATAGGGAATCCTGGTCTGATTCATTTAAAACAAATGGAAACATACTCATAGATGTGTGGTAACTCACATCATATGGTGATAACTCACATTCTTAAGTTCAAAATAACAAACTAAGTTATCTAGTTAACAGTCAGCTGTATTGATGAGCATACAGTACACAGTACAGTACATTACACTGTAGTGTAAGCTTGGGAATTCTTTCTATTAAAGATACATAATGTACAAAGAGCTCCTGTCCCAGGTGTAGAAGAATAACTTCTAAGCTTTTAAAACTTGGCTTTATCAAATCACAGAAGATATTAAGAGTAAGCAGAGTTTCTACAAGAAATGCAAAAATAAATAAAAACTAAACTAAATTAAACTAAGGACTGCTTTGTAAAGAAAGTAATGGAAGACACTCTAAAGAGTTGCAGTCAACAGCTCAATGTCCAAGTGGAGACCAGTGACAAGTGGTGTTCCTCAGGGGTTGGTATTGTGACTGGTGCTACTTAACATCTTTGCCAGTGACAAGGACAGTGGGATTGAGTGCATCATCAGCAAGTTTATGGACAACACCAAGCTGTGTAGTCTCGCCTACACACTGAAGATTAGGAAAGAAATATATGGATGGCTGTATGCCATCCATAGGAACCTTGAAAGGCTTGAGAGGTGGGCCAGTGCAAATCTCATGAAGATCAACAACGCCAAGTGCAAGGTCCTGAACCTGGGGCAGGGCAATTCCAAGCACAAATATGGGCTAGGTGATGAGTGGTTCGAAAGCAGTCTTGAGGAGAAAGACTTGTGGGTGCTGGTGGATGAAAGACTGAACATGAACTGTCAACATGTGCTCACAGCCCACAAAGCTAATTGCATCCTGTGCTGCATCAAGAGAACAGTAGCCAGGAGGTTGAGGGAAGTGAATCTCCCCCTCTACTCTGCTGTAATGGGACCCCCACTTGGAGTACTCTGTTTAGCTCTGAGGTCCCCAGCACCTGCTGGGGGCATGATGAAGGGGCTGGAGCACCTCTTCCATGAGGACAGGCTGAGACAGTCTGACAGGCTGAGTTCAGCCTGGAGATAAGGCTCCAAGGAGACCTTACAGTGGCCTTCCAGTACCTAAAGGGAACTTACAGGAAGTAAAGACCCTGAAATACATTTACTGCTGTCATCAGTTACATGGTATTGTTTTTGTCTACAGATACACATTAGGTTTGATCATACCACTTGCTCAATGTAAACATATTCTACGTCTCTAGTAAAGCACTTTTTTTTTTTTTTTTTTTTCTTAATCCTCATGGGGAAATATAATCATTGTAAAGCATAAAACTGCCCAAATTATGTAAAAAAAAGGAAACAACAATCCACATATAAATGCTTTAAAAATGGGCACCACACAAGAGGATGCAGATCTGTGGGATAAGTTAGGGGAAAAATTATGCAAGAAGATGGAAAACAGTTCAAATAGCAGGAACAGACTGGGAGAAATGAAAAGCAAGGTAAGAAGCACTAAAGAAAATGACATAGGTGGGAAAGAGAATAGTCAAAAGGACTGTGAGTGCAACTATTTATTATGTATTCTCCTTTCCTGTGTAATTAAAAGGATATGAGGATTGTGTTGAAACTTGTTCCATTTCTTGTTCTTCCATAAAATTATAAATGTATATATATATATTTTAATCAGGTGGCTACCAGGAAATCTGAGGCAACCTTCTTTTCCCTTGCACAAAGTGGGATCTGGAAAGCCTTGACTGAATCTAGTGAGAGGTAGCTTTCCTTCCAGTCTCCCCACATGAACATGTAGGCTTGCTAATCTAAAGCAACATTTCCGCATGTTCCTGTTCGTATGCCAGGCTCTCTAGGGCAATTTTTTTTTTTCTTTCTTAATATACAGGTTCAGACAAGATGCCCAAAGACTTATCTCACCTCCAAATGACCAGTCAATAGTCAACTGCTGAAAGTGACAGATGTGGACAGCATCAGAGAGCCTCAGACATGAACGAGCAAGATCTTCTATGCCAGTAACTTCTAAAATGGTAATTAGTGGCTTAATAAGAGAAGAAATAAATGAAAGTCAGATAGAAATTAGTGGTAGAAAGATGTGGACCTGTATGTTTTAGGAGATGGTAGAAGACAGGACAGGAATTCATCAGTTCTCTTTCACATGTTTGACTTCCAGATAATGGAACAGTCACAACTGTTTATAATTCCTCCCAGTATGTATGTGAGCAACTACATGCATTAAATTGTGACCTGCCTCTGTTCCTATCCAATAAGATAAACAGTCTTCCAGTTATATCTGCTTAGAATAGTGGTTCAAATTGTAAGGCCCAGGAAATAATTAAAAACAATTTTTATATTTGCATTCTCTTTCTCTTATAAAGTCAAGGAAATTCTGACACAAAGTTGTGAACAGGGTGTTAATGACAGTTGGTAATTATTAGTGAACTTTCACAACATCCAGTTTAGTAAAAACTCAGTTTCTAAATCCAGGAGATAAAGAGTTAAGATACTTCACTCTCTTGAAGTGATAATACAATGCCCCAGTACAGCAATAATATATATACTTTACCCTGTCTTTGATCTACTGTGGGATGTGTACAGCTTCCCTCCAGTCAACAGCTTTGCTTACTTCATAGAAGTTCAGTGTGTTCAAGAAGTTCAAGAAAGGCCTCTATTACGTATGCAATTAACTTCACAAACTAGTTCTTAAACCCACAGGCATAAATGTCTCCAACTTATCTGCTGACAGCTGCCACAGCATGAAGTCCCAAGCAGTCTGCCAGAGACCCTACACAGTGGCTCAGTGATGTGCTCTGAAACTTATGTCACTTGGGCATTTCTTTTAACCATGTGGTACGTACTTTTCAGCTGAACTCCAGAGATCACTTTCCTACACCTTCTTCCCTTCCATGGCTCATGTCAGTTTTCTCATGTCTCCATCACAGCTAACCTTTCCATGCAGGAAAGTTACCTGCAGTGGGTACAGCCAGTGACACTTGACAACCTCCAGCAGCTCTTACCAGCTGAAGGAAGACAAAGGATAAACAAAAGTCATGTGGCTGCTGTGTAAATGAGGACTAAATGTTTTCCAGTGACATCCAAGCATCTCTTGGCATATTCCAGTAATTAGTTCTCAAAGTTGTTCACAACTTTTGGGTTTTTTTTAGAAATATGATGCTTTACTGAACAAGTCATTCTGGAAGAGCAACCTGTACTCTAAATGGTTTTGCAACTGAGTTAGAATGAGGAAAATAATGTAATTTGCTTTTTAGTTCATCTCATGGATTTCCGAGAATTGTTAGCTGCAGTGCACTTCATAGCTCTTTAAAGTGAAAAGAATTAGTATTTTAAATGGCCACATGAAAACATACAGGGGTATTGGAAGACAAGTTTAATAGCTCCTCCTGCCTTTCCCACCTTCCTCACGTTTTGTTATTTTCTATTTCTGATAAAGGACAAAATATGTCTAATAGATATGAAATATTCTTGGTGAAATAACCTATGGTGTCAATATTGTTATTCTGTAGAATAACTACAGTGACATAAATGTTGAACAATTCAATAATGTGCCAGGCAGTGTTCATAAATGTGCACAAAAATAATAATCCAGATGAGAGCTGCTACATTACAGGATGATTATGCTTTTTTTTGCATACTGTATAATTAAATAGACCCTTCTTCTTTCAGTTTAATAGCCAGGAATAGTACCTCATTAGCAGTGCTTTCAATTTAAACCTTGTAACTTGGAAATATTGTCCTATAATTAGGTTAGGGTATTTAAAACCTCCCAGCAAAACAGTAAATGCATATGAGTGTCTACATGTTAAATGAAATTACAGTAATGCACAGTGTGAGCCTCTTATTGTACAGGGTTGTTGGTTTTTGTGTTGTTTTTTTGTTGTTGTTATTTGGTTTTTTTTTTTCAATTGTTTTTGTTTGTTTGGTTGGTTTTGTTGTTTTTTTGTTGTTGTTGTTTGATTGGTTTTGTTGTTTTGTTTTGTTTTGTTTTCACCCCAATCAACTAGGTTTATTATGAGAGAAATAAATAACTAGCTAGAGTTATTTAATAGCTGCCTATAGTAGCTATTATTGCATGCACTCTTTCTTGAGACGGATTATCCAGCTCATTTCCAAGGAGTCTTGAGGGCAGCGAGCTAAACTCCAGGAGTAAAGCTTACCCTTATTTCTCTATACTGTACTATGTGGCACAGAAAAGTGATTTGTGAAAACATGCCAAGGGTTGCATAGATGTCAATCACTGGAAAAGTTTAATTCTTCTCTCAATGCGAATCCCTCAACTGTTATTAGTCAGAGGTATAAAATGATGAATATAAATGATACACGTAAAGGATAGTAATAAAATATCTTAGTTCAACTAAGTTAATGCTTAAGAGTTACGTGCTGTCCTTCTTAATAGTCCATGCGAACCATATAGGGAATCAATGCACAAGAGGCTGAAGGTTGTGCATAGGGCATTCCTGATAAAGAAGGAAACCCTGGGCTTTCAGCTCTGCTTAGATCTTGTCCTCTATCTGTGATCTTATAAAAGCATCTACTATCACAGGGCCTTCTGCCCCACATTGCAGAGTGGTGCAGATGCAGGCGGAGAAGTGGCAACCACAGCTCCCTTCACCCCAGTGCTTACCCATTATCTGCTGGGTCAGGGAGCAGGAGGTACAGCTCTGAATGCTTCAGGCTGAGGAGGTAAATGTTTTAACCATTAGATAAGTTTGGAAAAAGCAGGATGAACTGATTGCCTGTTTTCAAGGAAAATGAGCCAGTCATTTCTATGGAAATGTATGAAGCTGGTGCCTGGAATCTGGAAAGAGCTCTTGGCTCTGAATCCTTGCTTCACATAAGTACCTACCACAGAGCTGCCAGTGGGCAAGGTGGGGAGAGAAGGTGGATAAAAAGAGCTTTTTCCTCTCAGGAATTTTTTGCTAGCTGAGACTCCACTCCATTCTGTGTGCTAGGCATAGTAAATCCTATTTTTAGGCATCCAAGTCTCCCTCTTCAATATCTAGGGAACTTAGATATTTTATGCAGTAATTTCAACACTACTGGAGTGGAGGTTTCCGAAGTTTTCAACACAGTGTTTTGTGTTACAACAGCTAAGTCGAGGCCTGAGTCATTTATTATTTATTGCACAGAAAGTTAAAATTCTGTATATTTGTAAAATGTCAAGCAATGTATATTGGCGCTCCTTCACTGTGAATTTAGTCATACTGAAGTCAGCTTTGCTCTACACTGCAGTGGCATTGGTTTGTAAGAACAATGTTTTGTCTTTCTACTGGTTTGCTTTGCAGAAACATACAATACCTGGTTTGACTGCTGCTATCATTAGAGGTTGATCTGTTTTTTTCATCTGTCCTTCTGGGAACCAAAGCATATACTGTTTTTGTCCCAAGAGACTTTCAAAGGTATTATTCTGACACAAGACAATAAAAGTCAACAATGGAAGCCAATGGAAGCATGGGAGCCACAGTAATGGACAGCAGTGTATATGTGCATGGTTGGAAGCCGGGGTGGCAGCAGATAGTGCCTATTTTAGCCATAGAAACATAGAAACAAACATAGAAACATAGCAATGTCTGGGTTGGAAGGGACCTCTAGAGGTCATCTAGTCCAACCCCTCTGCTGAGAGCAGGGACATCCTCAACTAAAGCAGGTTGCTCAGA